>WYDI02029790.1:0-48960 GCA_009867235.2 Psittacus erithacus
GTGGTAGCAGCAGTGGTTTGTGTTATACCTTAGTTAATAGACTGTTCTTATCTCAACCTGTGGGAGTTGTATTCTTCTTTATTCTCCTCGCCATCCCTCCGGGAGCTGAGGGAGGAAGGGGAGGGGTGGGGTGTGAGTGAGTGGGCTGCGTGGCACACCTTAAACCACGACAGCAGATTAATAGGCTAATAAGCATAAAGGTGCAGATTAGATAAGGTTCTTGGTGTGGTCCAGAGCTGCGGTAGCTGTACTGAATTAAAGTTAAAAACAAGAAGGCCCTCTAACCACAATGGAAGTGGTTAATGGTAGTATGATTCCTGAGGCATTCTCCAGATTTTCCTGGGTGTTCCTGGAGAACAAAATTGTGATCCAAAGTTTTTTTTCCATTGTACACAAAGAAATGTGACTATTGGTTAAGTGTCAGATCAGACATTCCCATTCTGCTGGCATTAGTAAGGAACCCTTAAGTTAATACAGACTTCACTTCTGATATAAACAGTGGATCAGTAGTTAGAAAAACCTATCTAGAAGGTGTCAGTAACTCTTAATGAAAATAAAATTCAGCTTCCCCTTGAATCTTCAGCTTCCTGAGTGCCAGCGAGGATTAGAGGCAAGAAAATGATAGATCAGTTCTCCAGTTTAAATGTTGCTTGGATTATTTCAGGTGGTTTGCTGGAAAGGTGAATTTTCTTTGCCTGGCTCTGAGCATTTTGCTTGCAGTCTGTGCAAGAAGAGTTACAGTTGCAAGAAGACTTGAAAACATATCTGTCTTATTGCAAAGACAAAGAATATCATACTTGCCTAATGCTGGAAAGCTTTAGGCTTTCCATGTTTTTCTCTGTTCTGTTTCTGGGAGGTGTGCATTAATGCAAGATGGATGCTGCTTCTGGGATGTGTCTCTACAGATAGTCCTAGAGAGTGATGTCAGGCAGCTGTGGATAAATCTATTACTTTTGTGCACGGAGTTTCCATTTCTGCATTTTCTCATAGGATCTTCTCTACTAATAGTTGTGCCCACAGACATTTTTGATTTTTGTTATTTATCAACTTGAATAGTTAATAAGCTATACTCAGCTCCTGCAACACAGTGCCATGGAGTGACCAGGTATGTGAGTCTTCTTCCTCACTATACACACAGAATGAATGCACTGGTATTTCATCTTAGCAATTAGTCATGACTCAGAATGAAATAAATACCATATCTAAGACACCCATAAAGAGGCACCAGGTAAATGCTATATTCAGATTCAGTTTACATTTTTTAAATTGCTTGAAGAGAATGATCAAAATCTTGTGAACATTAGGTGTAAGGGCCAGAAAGAGGCAGGAATCTTGCATAATTTCTGGATTTTTCTTCTGATACTAATAAGCCAGTAGCCTTCATAACTGAAATGTTACACAGTACATCAAATATCCATTTTCAAGCTAATGAAGCAAAAGGCATCTGCACCTCTTGATTGCTGTGATCTTGCAAGTTTTGATAAACAAATGTAGAACAAATGCTACAAAAGGAAGCACAAGCACTAAACCTGCTTCTCAGCTGTATTCACTCAAAATTTTCTAATACATTTTGGTTATATAAGCAATATTTAAATAAATTAACTGGGCGAGTATGTTTATTCCCCTGGCAGTTTCTTCACAATTGTTTTCAATATTTTCACCTTTAAACCTAAAGCATTTCTGCATTCTTCTGGCAAACTTACAAAAATAAACAGGAATTCAGAAATAACAGGACTTACAAGAAAACATTTACTTTGTCAAGTTAAAGCTTACAAAATTATTCCCACAAGTGCATTTTATGAGCATAATCCTATATTTAATACAGAGGCATTGAACTTTGCTGGAGGCAGAGCAGCCCTCCATCTTTTTCCCCAAGTTTCTGGGTTATAACTCAAAGGGTTGGATATTTCTCCACAGAATCACAGAATCAACTGGGATGGAAAAGACCTTTAAGATCAAGTCTAACCATTTCCCCAGGATTGCCAAGTCAGCTACTAATCCATGCCACTGAGGGCCCTATCTACATGTCTTTTGTACACTTCCAGGGACAGCGACTCCACCACTTCCCTGGGCAGCCTGTTCCAATGCCTGATCACCCTTTTGATGAAGACATGTTTCCTAATATCTAATCTAAACCTCCTCTGGTGCAGCTTGAGGCCATTACCTCTTGTCCTATTGCTTGTTTACTTGGGAGAAGAGACTGACCCCCATCTCACTGCAACCTCCTTTCAGGTAGTAGCCAAGAGCCTTCTCTTGTCCAGAATAAACACCCCCAGTTCCCTTAGCTGTTCCTCATCTGATTGTGCTTCAGACCTTTCACCAGCTTTGTTGCCCTCTTCTGGACCCGCTCCGGCACCTCCAAGGACTAGATTTTGCACTGCCCCTCTTTGTCTCCAGATCTCAAACTGCATTCTTTAATGACTGGACATGGGTGTTAAATATGAAGACATTAAATACAGTTGCAAAACAGTTTGTTTTGTTAATGTCTCACTGACTGTGCTGCTGGACAAAACCCCTCTGGTGGGAGAAGGCCCATCCTGGTCAGCATCACGGTTTTGCAGGCTCTTGGTTGTCATTGCTATAGCTTTCTGCTCCTTTCTAATTAAACATTCTGGCTGGCCAAAAACATTTCTAACCCACTGAAGTGCTTCAAGCCTAAGGGAACTTGAGAAACAGGACCTTTCGTGTGTGAATTGAAGCAGGAACTGGAAATTTATGGAGGGTAATTGCGATCTCCCTCAGCCCTGTCCTCCGCTCCCGACCTTCCGGGCGCCACCTTGTGGGGCAGGCTGCCGGCAGCCGCTGTTGGCCGGGTCATGTATCGGCTCCTCCTTTCAAGCGCGACCGGGAGCTCGGCGCGCTCGCATTGTGCCGGTCTGCGGAGCAGTGACGTCTTGTCACGTGGTGAGTGCCGCTTATAAAAGCTATGGCGGCGCCGGACGCTTTGCGAGTGGGGCGCTGGCGGCTGGGGTGTGGTGGTTCTGGGAGGTGAAGGATATCTCCACCACTTGCTGCTGCTTCGGAGGGTTAAGTAAGCCTTGAATGTGCACAGTGAGCTCCAGTTACAGTTTGTGTGTGGAAATGAAAGGGCTGCTCAATGAGAGACACCAAAATGAGTAGTTTTGGTACAGTGTTGTCTTGGGCTGTGCCTTTCTACTGCTGTTTTAAACCAGGAATGAGATTTCTTGGGTGGCACTGCAGTGTAAGGTTACAAAGTCATTATTTGAAGTAGGATAGATACATCTAGGCATCCTTGCTATAAACACCTTTCTAATTAAACCATAGCCCTGGGAAGCCAGAAAGAAAGGCAGAGCCTTTTCACTGTATAAGACGAGCGGGGGTACTACCTTAGGGATAGGTGTGGTGCTGGATGGCTGTCTCTGTGAGGAAGTGGTTTCCCAGGCTGTCCCACCCAGCTATTCCCTTTTCTGGTGAGCACCCAGTAGCACCTGCCAGCTGAGACTTTTTCTTCTATTACCCTTTCATTAACGCACAGGAGTGTATAATAATGCGAAAGTAGAAAATGATAAAAAGTGTGTTCTGTCTATACCTGAAATTAGCCCTTTGTGTTGTCATTTCATATTCTTTCAAGACAGTCCTTATTCTGAGAAGGTGGCTTTCTGGCAGTGTCGGATTTGGGTTTCTTTGTTGAAGATAACTCCTGATGATTATTGAGCTTTCTGTTTTCAAATGAAAGTCAAAAGTAGGGCCCAAGTTCCACACACTTCCCTGTTGTTAATAACTTCAGTGAAGTACATTGTTTGAGCTGTGTGGGGTATGCCCAAGCACGTAAATGAAGCAGGACCCAAGTTTGGCTGATGTCTGATATCTTCAGGTGTCCAGGTATGCTGATTGCTCATACAAACCTCATTCTCCTGTCTGGGGAGATAATTGGACTGTCTTTCCCCTCCTTTCACAGAGAACAGGACTTGCAATACAAATTTCCTCCTTTGAAACAGCTTAGAGCTTTTCCATTTTTAAAAAACCCTGCAGAAGTATTGGTGCAGTCTTGCAGGCAGTCCTGCAACTCAAAGTGTGTTTCTGGCCTTTTGAGACCATGGGCGAGGTTAATAAGACATGGCTTGGAATTTGAGTCCCCACTTAGCCCTTTTTATGAGTTACAGAGAGTTAGTTGGTTGCTGGAGTGTCTCACTGGAGAACCAGAAGGTCCTTTTGCACTGTTGCTTGCTACTGGGACCTTTCATTAAAGTAGCACATGGTATGGCGTGACAGAAGCCTGACACCAGAACTTGTGCTTCAGAGTGAGCATCAGAGAAGATTTCCTCTGATTTTCAGTACTTTTTCTGCAAGCTGTAGGAAAAGAGTCTGACACAAAAAATTTTGACCTAACCCATAGTGGCAATGAAATGCAGGAGCAAGCCTCTAGGTTAGCATCCAGGGTTGAAGGACCTGTGAGGGTGCTTTGGGCCTGATAGCTAATATTTGTTTATCAATTCTGTATGATATACAAGTATGGGCTTCTGCAAGGTTATGGTCCTCTGGGCTGAGAAAAATCTCTGTGCTGTTGGATCCTTTAACTTGGGAGGCTAAACCCTATATTTTGCTAGCTTTTTCTGTGAGGTAGAATAGTTCAATGCAAAAAAAATGGCCACAGTCTTCAGTGCCCACCACCTTGATTTAACCTGAGAAACTCTCATAAACCTCAGTCCTCCCAAGAGACTTTCCTGCATACTGGTGCATGTGCAAGCTGATCTTTTTGTTCGATTGTTTCTTTTAAATTGTTTGTGTCTTTTGTTCGGAGCTAAGCTGGAAGTAAAAATACTGAGCTGCTATGAAAAAGGAATAAGCTATTTCCACATTGGTAAAAACTTAGGAATACAGGAAATCTTGCAAGAAAGTTTTTTTTTTTTGTTTGTTTTTTGTTTTTTTTTTTTTTTTTTTCCATAAGATTTCCAGCCTGGTGTGCAGATCAAAGCAGCCTTGATACACACTTGAACTCTTCGGTGCTTACCTTTGCAAAACTGAACCTTTAAACCTGTTGAGATTTCAAAACTCTAGTTCACAGGAAATATTTACTGTTGTAAGGGGTGGGAGGAATTCCCCTTGAATTTATTTGTGACTCTTGTCGAAAAGAAACGTTCCACAGCTGAAAAAGTGGGCCACGAAAATTACTTCCATAATAATGCATTACTTTCATGTCTTTTCCCATCTTCTTTTAAATCCCACAGAGACCATAAAAGCCAATTGCATGCATTTTTGTCCTTCCTTTAAAAGCTTTGTTAAAATCCTGAATAATGTGGAGTTGGGTAAGGGAATTGTACACTGGAATTGACCACTGATAGCGAGAATGTGGCCACTTGTGCTTGTTACTTCTGAAAATGCACTGAGAACAGCAGATAGCAAGTTGACTCTTGCCCTGCTGTGTTCCCCATAAGGACATGATGGCCATAGATATCACTGTGCATTGGCTGACTGTCGGATTAGGGGTCACAGTATATTTCTATGCTCCAATTTGTGTATGGCTTTTGGAAGCATCATTAATTTTAGATATTAACTGGCATAGCAGACTAGATGCAATATAGCTTTTTAGCTGATACGGATGTCCTTGCGCTGTTGTCCTAGGATAATGGTGCAAATTCTTGTGGACTTTCCAGTGTTGATTGGGGAGCTGCAGTATGATCCCTCTATTCAGCTGTGGTCTGAAACACTGATTAAGTTACGAAGTTGTGGAGGCAGAAAACTTAGAAGATGTTTGGATCTGATTTAGATTTACCCTTGTGAATTGTCTGCCCCTGTGGCAAACCTGGCAGCCATTACATAGCTTCCTTCAAGTGAAGAGTCTCTTTCTGCATACACATCCACAGAGCTTTTGCTCCCCAGCTAGCACCTTTGATCCAAGCCACTGGTGGGAACTGTGCATGTGAAATCCTCAATTTCCCTTATACTCCTCAAAACTCAAGAACCAGAGGAAAAAACCGGGCCTTGGACTGCTTAGGGATTTGAAGATATTAAACAGGATATTTATGAATTTCATTCAGGCAGTTTGCTGGAAGCTGGTAGAAGGTGAAACAGGCATATTAAATACTGTAGTTCAGCTGCTTCTGTTTGCAAACTCTGCTTTGCATTTAAAATCAGTCTCTAGAAGCATATTTGTATTTATTTATATTGGAGATGAAGACATGAGGTTAGTGTTTTAAAAATGTACAAATGGTTTGGGAGGGCGAAGGACTTTAAAAAGAAGTGATTGTGTGCTGATCATGTTCTGGAGTGTTTAGGTTGGTAAGTGGCAGCCCATCACAGGGTGTGTCTTATCTACTAATGCCCAGAAAACGTGAATCCTCTCTTGCTAGAGGATAGTGGCTTGCTTCTGCTATTATGCTGTCTCACTGTTTTTGTTTCTATTTATTTATGTGATGAAGACATCTCAATAGTCTGCCAAATGCAAGCTGGTTTGTTTTGAAATGTTTGAAGTTGGCTGCCTTGTGATCTTGTGAGATCCTGGATTACAGTCCTGAGATGATTCAGGTCTTGGGAGCTTTCGGTAACGTGACCTAATGTGTATGATAAGGTTGGGTTTATCTTTCCAGATACAGCTAGCAGGACTAAATAATATGAGTTATTGGTGAAGCTTGTTCAGGATCAAACCGCTTGTTGGACAAGCCTCACTGTTGATGTGAGCAGTAGGTGCATCCAAAATTTTGTGCATGGAGTTTAATATGTTTTCTGCTTACTGTTCTTCAAAAGCTGTGTGAGGTAATGCCAAGCTGAGAGCTAGTGTAGATTTTTTAATAGAGCAATAGGATTTATATCAAGTTTAGTTGCATGAATATGGCTGATGTTTCTTAAAAGGTACTTTTAAGTTGACTTAGATTCCTTCCTTATTTGCTTGTAGAGGAAAAATGAACAAGTTCTTAAATAAGCATGTATAGGAAATACGTGGAAATGCTACAGAAATGGTAGGGCATGAAGTGAGCAAAGAGTGTTGAAGCAGCCTTTCTTTTGAATAAGCTTAACACAAACTAAGAATAAATAGCTCAAACATAAGGATGTATAATTGAATAAATGTTTGAAAGCTACATGGGGGAGCATTCTTTGGAACAGAGCTGACTTTGATAGACTTCTGAAGGCTTATTAATGCATACTGGGTAAGTGTCCCAGGAGAACCTGGTTATGCGGATTCAGCTTTCTGTTGCTATGCATATGTATTGCCATGGAGTCAGCTGTGTCATGAGGTCCACCCATAGGCAGTTCCCCAGAGGTCGCAGTCTGTCTGTCTGCCTGATTGGGTCTTTCTGTTTGTGGTCCATGAAATTGCCAAGTGCAGGAGTACTGTGTTGCTCAGATCTTGGCATGAGAAAAAAAATTGGAGCAGGTGGCTGCTGGAAGAGTAGAGTTTTCTGTGCTGTTGTGCTTCTGTTGTCTATTTTTGCCATGATTCTCCTGTGATGTTGCCACTGTGCTACTCTATAGGAGTGAAATCTAGACGTAGTATTCCTCTGCTCATCCAGACCTATGCAGCTGGTTCAAAACAAGGTTTGCAGTGCTGCTTACTGCCCTGATTCAGTTCAGTTGTTCAAAATATATGTGGCGATGTGTGTCACAATTTGCATCGCAGCTTTCCTATTTGACCCTGTTGTGGTTTAAGCCCAGCCGATAACTCAGGACATGTGTTCCATTGACAGCAGGACTTGGGGCCCTGGGAGCCTCCTTCCTTAAATAGAAATATTAGTAAGGCTAGAGCATTAACTTGCTGTAGGTGGGGGAAGCAAAGGAGGAAAATGAGACGGCTCCCAGGCCCCCAAGTCCTGCTGTTAATGGAACATGTTCTGAGTTACTGGCTGGGCTTAAACCATGACAGACACGTATCGTCACTTCCCAAAATTAAAGCAATTCTCTTAACTTAGCTTAAAATATATCGTGCCAGAAGGCTTTGTTTCTACACTTGGAAACCTTACCAGCTATGTAGGAGAAACGTGTCAGATGAGCTTGGAAGTGCTGCTAGCAACTGGTAACTGCAGTAACAGCCTGTTACTGTGTGAGTGTGGCTGGCTGTGGCCGGGTGATGGCAGCTCCAGAGGTGCTCCAACTTCGTACTGGACATAGTCTCATCGTTGCCAGGTTATAGGTTTCCTAGGAAAGTGTACTGACTTTTGCTTTATATGCCTTTTTTTGTTTTATATGCTTTTTTTCTTTTTTTGTTTTTTATTATAAAAGGTAGAGCCAAATGTCTCTTGACATGTAAATACTTGGAAGAACTGTAGCAAGGCAGAGCAATTTTCTTTCTCTGAGGTATGACTGTACAGAAATAAAGTGGCTACTGAGATGGCATCAGCTAATTGCACGTAAAAAAGAACAGTGTGTCTGTAGCTCCCAGTTTTTTGCATGTAGCTGTGTTATTTCTCAGTTCAACAAAATAGAATAATAATTACGTCGGTAGCTGTTATGTGTTTCTGAAGAAGCCAGGTCACCATCAATGCTCTGTAACCATCAGATTGGAGCATGATATCAACTCACTTCTGTTGCTGTTGATTAGAGCAATACAACCGGTGCTATGTGTAGGAGATGACAGCATGAATATTTAATCATGCTTCTGTTAGCATCTATGTGGAAATGCATGTATATGCACACACAGGCTCTATAACTTTGATAGCAGGGAATTGTGTGTCATATTTCTTAGAGCTATTCTCTTTCTCTGCAGGAAATAGTTTATTGCAATGCAAATTGCCTTTCAATTGATTCTCAGCCAAATCAATTTCTAAAGGGAATTTTGTTATTCTAACAGTCTCTGATACACATCCAACATTAAAGGATGAGGTTAAAGAACTTGAGTAAAACCAAGAAAAATGGAGACAAGAATGCCATTAACCAAGATATGTGCCTTCTTACTTACCATGCATTAAACCCACAAGTCCTAATGCCTTTCATTAAGGAACTGTTTATGTGCATTTGTGATTTTCGGATATTGGATTGTAATTAAATCAATTTCCTATTAATGTGTTTTAATTGTTAAAAAAGCCAATTATAAGCTTTTCATCATTTATCAGTAGCATCTCTTTAGATATGTGGACCTATATCAGCTGGGATTTCAAGGTTTACAATCTATGACATTGTTAGAATGTAATCCAGCTTTAAGATGTATTAAAGTATTAATTTGGAAAAAAACCAGAACCCCCAAACCAAGCTTCCAGAACATTTCTAGTTGTCAAAGCAATTAATATTTTTTTTTTTAGACAGTGAGACATTTGTGTCTGGAGTTCCAGGAAACAGATTTATTTAGGAAGGAAAAAAACCCAAACACAAACCCCTTCTCACAGTCTGCCTGAATACAAGGAATTCTATATTTCACCTTTTATTTCCAGCTCAGATAACCTACCAAGAGACTTCACTTCCATTGCAAGAAGTGTAGGGTGTACCATAACCCATCTTTAGTTTTTTTTCTGTCGACGAGGGCAGGGATGAACAGAGCCAGAACTGCTTTGGTACACGGAGCAGGGCATCTCTGTCTTTCTGTAGGCTGATAAAACCAGGATAATTCAAGGTACTGTGGAACTTTTCCTTAGAATGCATTTTCCTTCCCAACACAATTTGTGAAGATGTCTTCATTTTGAGGCCTTATATAGAAAGGTGCTGTCAGTTGTAAGGAGTACGGGATGTAATTGCTGAAACAGCATTAGTATTTAACTAAGTGAGCTTCCAAGGCATGTTCCTAGTGTCAAACCTGCCAATGCTCATTGGCTCACTGATATTTTTTGGCCGCTGGCAAGCCTGTGTGTGGCTTACTGTGCTGGTGAGACACCTCATGAGTGCCATGTGGAACTTTTGAACTGTGCACTGGGAGTGAAAGAGGCCTTTTCTGAAACATGTATTTTTTTTAAAGTGTTGGTGTGTAGTAATAATGTGTGAAAATGTATTTGTGTTATAAAGCACAGACTTACATGTTTGGATGCTGTTCTGCTTGCATTACATGTTGATTTTGTTGGTGGATTGTTATACATGTGTCGTGGTTTAAGCCCAGCTTGTAACTCAGAACCACGCAGCTGCTTGCTCACTCCCTTCCCTCCTTCCTGACCCCACTCCTGGAGGTATGGGGAGAAGAAGTGAAAGAATGTAACTCCCATGGATTGAGATAAGAATAGTCCAGTTACTAGGATATAACACAAACCACTGCTGCTACCATCAATAATAATAATGATAAGGGAAATAACAAGGGAAGAGAATACAACTGCTCACCACCCGGCGACAGATACCCAGCCCAACCTCAGCAGCGATCTTGCCTTTCTGGGTATCTCCCCTCAGTTTATACAGTGGGCATGATGTGCTGTGGTATGGAATACCTCTTTGGCTAGTTTGGGTCAGGTGTCCTGTCTCTGCTTCCTGCCGGCTTCCCCTTCTCCCTGGCAGAGCATGAGACTCAGAAAGTCCTTGGTCAGAGTAAATATTACTTAGCAACAACTGAAAACATCGGTGTTATCAGCGTTGTTCTCAGGCTGAAAGTCAAAACCACAGCACTGCACCAGCTACTAAGAAGGAGAAAAATGATTGCTACTGATGAACCCAGGACAACATGAGACTGAAAAATTTAGGTCAGATAAAATATTGTAGCATAGTGTCATTTAAGAATGATCAGAAGATGTGTTTCCAGGGATATATATTCCTCCTTCAATTACTCTCTTTTTGTTGGGATTTTTATTTGTGTTTGTCAATACAAATATTGAAATATGAAAACAGCTCTGAATTCAGAGAGTTTTCTTGGTAATGGTCAGTGTAAAGGTTTTATTTGGGATGGTTTTCTTTGTTTTGGGACTAAAGCAGATTTTAAAAGATATTTTTAGAGTGTTAAGCATTCAGTCCCAAGGAAATTTAAGAGAGGAGATATATGCAAAGTTCATGTGAACCTAGAATTGTCAAGTGGTAGAACTGTAAAAAGAAATGTTTCGAGCTTGATTTTTGAAGCCTAATTTAGTAGATTTTAGTAATACTCAGATATAAATCTGCAGCTTAAAAGTAGCCAGTGCCTGCCTGAGGGAGTAAGTTGAGCTTCAGTATGAGCTTTGGGGCAGGAGAGCAGGGCCGGTGGAGCTGTTTCTCTGGAAAAACTGTGGGGAGATAAGCTACATATCAAGTAGGGCAGACAAATCAGATGGAACTGCTGAAATGGTGATGAGGGATGGAGCAGCTGCCAGGGAAGGCCAGGGCTTTCTGCTAGTGAAGCAGCAATACATTCAAATTAAATACACAGCAAATTAAAGCTGTGCATAAGGTGGAGCACTCAGTGCAGGAGGACTAGCAGCAACAGGAGAATGAGTTTTGTTCAGGCTCTGGAAAAAGGATCCTCTGTTGATTAAAATTAGAACTGTTAGTACACATTCTTTAGCAATTAAGTCCCTAAAAGTTCTTTATTCAGGAGCAAAGGATGGGGCAGAATTAATACATTTCAAATAAGAAAATGCACAGAGCAATTTTAACAAGTGCAGTCTCATTTAAGCAGGGCAGCCGGACAGCCAAAGTAGAATCAAAGCTATATGTGTCCCTGCAGATTTGTCAGAAACCCAAAGAACAGGTCAGTTGAACAAGTGAACCTGGTTTTCACTGAGGACCTTGATGTATGAAAGATGTCTATGTTTGGTGACCGGTTGTGGGTTAATTGGAGAACTGGTATTACACAGGACTTATGTAATTGACTGTGTTGGGGGCAGAGTGGCGCAGTAAAGAAGTATGTGAATTATCTGTGTCAGCAATTCTCACTGACTCCTGGATTTAAACTAAAAATATCAGGACTCTCTGGTGAACCTTTTGACTGTTGCATGTTGCAGTGGCTGTGATACACTGAGATAGGAGCCATCATAAGGACAAAGAACAAAATAATAGTGTGAGGTTTTAATTACCCTCTGTGTACTCTGGGTAAATGTTGCATTAGGGACTAATCATAGTATAATAGAATAATATAGGTCGGAAAGGGACCTCTGGAGCTCTCTAGGCTGGAGACTGCTGCTGAAAGCAGGGATGATGTTCATGTGAAGTGAGGTTACTCCCAGCTTTATTGAATTTTGAATATTTTCAAGGAAAGAGATACTAGCAGGTTCTCCGAAGGATGGATGGGGAGATTAAAGACATGGACTCCCGCAGAGTTTCATGCCAAAAACTTCTTTACTGTCAGAGATCTCTTTACTATCAGAGCCCCCTTCTGGTTGGTTCCATGGTTTATATAGACTACACCTGTTGTTCTTGCGCTACTAACAGGATTGGCTGGATTTGAACATCGCCACCCTCCAATTGGCCACTATGCGTTACCCTCTGGGTGGCCATTCCCCATCCTGGCCCAGCCCAAGATGCCCAGGATGCTCTGGCCGATTCCAGGATGTTCGAGCCCAGAATGTTCTGGCCGATCCCAGGATGTTTGGACTAGCCCAAAACCCTTTACACCAACAGATGGACTTTCCCTGCTCTCAACATGTGGTCAGTGATCACCTTCATGAGATCTCTGAACCTTGTACTCTTCATTGTGTTCATAAATGATCCAGAAAAAGGGGTGGGCAGGAAGCAAAGTTTGGTCAGATTGTGTAGTAAAATTGGAAGTCTGCAAGAGTTGTGGTAGGATGCTTAAGAACTTGACGACTGAAATTTGATGTTGGAACAAAATAGCATACATGGGCCAAACAAACATAACTCTAGAGGTACAACAGGATGCTCTAAATTAGTTTAGCTACAAAGAGGGGTTTCAGTATCACTGTGCGTAATTTTGCAGACAACCATCGATTTAGTGTCCTCTTCCTTCTATATCAAAGCTGGATGCATTTTGTGATAGAGGAGAGGATGCTGCAGGATGCCTGCCTTGCCTGTGTGTGTGGGATGTGTCTCTGCTGCAGTGTTTGGGCTTTGCATACACCCTGAAAGGCCAAGGGGCAGGAGATGGCACATCACAAACTAGAAAGCATTGGGTCAGGGCATGCTGAGAGCTCAGCGGTGCAGCTGAATCCGTGTAAATGTGATTTATGGCAGTATGGCGAAAGCATCCGGGGCTTTGAATACCAAACCTGAGCCTGCAGGAATGTTTGCAGCAGTGTAGCAATTTTGATCACCAGTCCCTGCGGACATTAAGCATTCAAACCAATGGCTTTCCTCAGGCACTGGGCTCTGTCTTCAGTGTTTTGTATTTACTAAGAAGCAGCAAATTTTATGCGTGTTTACTGAAGCTTTTCCAATGGATTACATTGTTGTTTTCTATTTTACTGAAGCCTACAACTTTATCAACACCTGCAAGACCATATCTACTGAGGACTAATGCAAACTAGTTGTTTTTTCTTAAAATGAGTGCACTGCATGAGGTTTATGTGGTGTGAAAGTGAAATAGCTTTTTGCAGCCTGAAAAGCTGTACCCTGTGACCCAAATCAGTAGGTTTGGAATTTCCTTTTTTAGAAACACACTTTGTGGGACTTAAGGCATCAGTATGTCCTTTTATCTGCCCTGCTGTAGTTCTGTACACTGCCTTTCACAGCCAAACACTAAAACGTGTGTAGGATGGATGGGAGTGCAATTTGTGGTTTTTGGACTTGAAAGATGTGTAAGTTTTGCTTGCAGTTTTGGGTGGCTGGGCTTCATAGCACGGGTTGTGCCAGTTGGTCTTTTGCCCATATGGGAACAGTTAGTGATTTCTGAGAGTGCTTTTTCTCTTTGTGGAGGTACCTGATCTTGGTTCCCAAGTTTGGCAATCAGTGCAGTTGCAGCAGTGTTTTAATTAATTCAATTCATTTGGCTGCTGCTGGCTCAGGTCCTGTATTTCCACAGACTGCACTGCAGGACTCTAGCTCTGCAAACACCAATTAAGGAGGACAGTAGAAAGCACACTAATTATATGAATACTCTAAAAAATATTTGGCTTGGCTATTTGCAACTTGCAGGCTTGCTGCCGTTGCCTATACCCTGCAGACAAATACTGCATGTAGCTATTTAAAAGTCGGTAAGCAGAAGTGCAACAGATTTTGCCGTTAGCAGCTTGTTAAAATGAAAAACAGTTCAATGTTTCATATACTTTTGTTTTGCTGTCTGTCTGCAGGCTCCATTTCACCTTTACCTTCCCTAGCAGTAGCCCTAACCTCTCAATTCTTTTCTGCTTTTCTGTGAAGGCTCACTTTAAAAAAACAAGCACACACACACACACGTGCACACACACGCACAGCCCCCCACAAACTGTAGTGCAGGATTTTGTACTGTTAACAGTTTTGCCCACAAAGGTAATAATCACTATTTGCAGAATCAAGATGCTTGACTGGGATTATTATGGATAGGCTCAGTGCTACAGCATCCTGACTTTTGATTTCCAGCACAGCGGAGTTGAGGACCAAAGGTCCCCAGGTTTTGATTTCTTTTTCAGGAGGAATAACTGGAGTCTGTGGATGTCTTTTGCCAGACCTTTCTTGCACTTAACCAGCAGAGTTAGTAATGAGATGCTCACCTGTGAGTTAAAATGCTTCTCTGAGTATCCTCTCAAAAGCCTGCTGAAAGTGATGTTAAAGCATAGCTTCAGCTGTTGCTAAACTACAAAGCAGACAAACATTTTGTGTGACTAAGTTTAGTAAGATCAAAATAATAGTTATTTTAATTAAATAAGAAAATTTTAAATCTTCCAAACTTACAAGTTGAATTGGATTTTCTGGTGATGTTATTTAATAATTTTCATGGGAGTTAATGGTCAAATACTTTCACAGAAAGATGTAATTTTAAAATGTTGCATAGAAAACTTTGTTCTGAAAAGTTAATATTCTGGCTACAGTATAACACTGATTCTGCTTTGCTTGCATGGTTTAGCACTGATGCACAAATACTACAGCAACAAAACGTACTTGCTAGTATTTAATATGCTTATAATATTAAAAGAGATTCAGTAGAAAAGGCTACAACAATCTGCAGTACTGTGTTTTATGTGTGTTTTCAAAGTGCTGTATCTTAAATAAGATATAGCGTAGAGCAATCATGAGCATACTGTGAAGACCCGTATAAGCCTTTTTTCATTCAGGTAGTTTAAAAGAAAGGATACTGAGAAGAAAATGTCAGATTAATTGCCATACATAATTGTATTATAGTAGAGAAAAGAATTGTAACAAGCCTACTAATTAAAGCAAACCATTTAGCTGGAGGAGGGTCTGATTTCTGCGATCTGTTGAATTGATTTAATTTAGTGTAAAATTTTATTCAGCGTGTAAGTGCTCTCATATTCACAGAATTTCTTTGGTGGTGAATGTAAGACAGACTGAGGTATTTCCAGCTTAAACAAAGGAGATGGTGAATTTTTGTGTTGTTCAAGAAGAGCAGCTTGACAGCTTTTTAGTTGCAAGAAAAGTGATAAGATCCAGCTGGTTCCGTAATAATAGCATTTTATGGTTTTTTGTTTGGTTGGTTGATTTTTTTTTTTTTTTTTGTTTTTTTTTAAGGAAGCCAACCCTATCTCTTTGTTTCATTAATGATCTATGCTGCTTAAATACCGTGAGGGGAATGAACAAAAGGGCACATGCTTCATCTTTCCCATTTGCAGTCTCAGGTTGCAGTTCCTCAGCTGCTGAAGCTGGACTGCTGGCTGCTGTACCACCACCCTCCTTGGTTGCCCATGCGTGGTCCTGCTTTCCTTCTTATGCCAACTTCTCCTTTTTTGAGATCCTTTTTAGGATAGTAGGAAGACTGAGATGTAACAGGGAGAAACCCTCAAACAACCGAATTGGAGCATATATTGACAAAACCACAAATTACTCCAGGCTGACGACAAAGCTGCTTCACGTCAAGCAAAGTTATGCATACTTTCCATAATTTTCACATGCACCAATGTTCTGATTATTGTATCAAAACCCTGATGTGTTATGACACGGTTCAATATGGTTTTCATGATTAGGGTTCTATCATGTAAAAAGGAAAAATTGGGGTGAGAAAGGAGTGTTGTGCAGGACTCACAGGCTGGTCCAGTTATGCTGGTTCCTGCCAGTGGTAGAAGCTGTTGTGGATCATGAGCTTTCTCACTGTCTTTCCTGAACTCTGGCTTTTGCAAGATTTTGCAGGTGCTGCTAGCCCAGATGAGAAGCAGCTGTTAAACAGAAAAGCTGATTTTTGTGTAGAAGAGTGCAGGAATACTTTACAGTAACCAAAACAGGAGAGTAAAGTATAGGAAACAGTCACTTTTGTCATGTTATCAGACCCATCATATTCTCTGGGATTTTCAGACAGTTGGACATCTTTATTTTTAAGAATAATTGGTTTCAAAGGACTGTTAACAACACTTCCTTGAAGTATTTTGGCAGAGAGCTTTTCTAAAAGCCCTTAATCGTGTTGCTTTATGTCCACCCTGTGCTGTCAGTGTTGCTCACTGAAGGTACTATTGTTCCCTGAATCATGAACTGTTGCTTCCATGTGCCCTGCCATATTGAGACTGATGGCTCTTTACTCTATAAGGTCTTTCTGGAGATTTATCTTGGGTATTCTCTGTTTCTGGTTGCCTGACAGGATGGTGTATGTGTTGACATGAAGCGTGTGTGTTCTGTTTTCCATGCTTCTTGCATGTACCAACAATGACCAGGTTCTTGAAAGTCTCAAGTGGTGATGCAGTCTTTCCATTTGACATCTGATATCTTTTGCAGATGCACAGTTAGCATACTTAAGGCCATGACAGAGCTCTCTTAGAGAGACATGTTAGATTTGTTTTGGAAATATTTTGTTTTGTCCATCTTAAATTAGGATACTCTTAAGTTTAGCAAATGCAAAGGCTGCCCCTTCTTTCCTTGCTGTGACTTTACACCTTGCCATTACTTTTGGGTTGCATGGGGCAGGAGTCCGTCTGCTTTCTCGATGGTCTTCTGCTTTGATGATACCACTTGACAGGTTTCAAAGACAGTTGGACTTGGAGGGCTGTTGAGCTTTTTGATTTTGGGGACAGTCTGACAGAGATGGGAAGTGGGACTTCTGTGTTTCAGACATGGAGATGGGTTCAGCTCAGCTATGAAGTTCCATTTTTCTTCTCTTTGTCATGGTATCATCAACACAAATGAAGTCTTCATCGCTTTGCCATCTGTTTATGCTAGGATAAGATTTGTGCTACCTGTAAGCTTCTTCAGACCACAGCAAAACTAAACAGTAGTGGAGAGAATCAGCTCTGTTTTATACCAGCAATCATGAAGAAACACTGTTTTGTTGTAAGGAGATTCCATAATACCTACATATGAAATTGTTGCCCTCCTGTGCCTTATGCTTTTTCCCCTCTCAGATAGCTTTGGTATGTCTGCATTTTATGTGCTCTTGAATATGTTAGAGTAATAAATGCATCATTCACTTTCTGACCTCTTTCTGTCCTTGTAATTGTGAAATGAAGAAGAAAATAGTTTATATTCCCAGTAACATTTACTTCCTGTTGTTGAATTTGTGACAGTATCTTTCAAGGACCTGGTATTTTTACTTGATGAATACTCTCTCTGTTTCAATTCTCCTTCAACTGTGTGATTTCTTTTCTGATGCCCTGCAGAACAGTCACATCTCTCATTTACTTAATCACTGTCTTTGCTTAAAACCAACATCATCTCCTCTTTCAGCTTTTTTATTTTTTTTTTGTTTTTTTTCCTTCTTAGCTAAACTACCCCTTGATTCTTTTCTGTTTGTCCTTGACATTTGCTTTTCTTTCCTTTTAATACTTTTCTCACTTGTTCTTGTTGGTGGTCAGCAACTCCTGGACCACTGCTGGAACATTTCAGGATAATAAACATTTTTGCACTATGGCTGTGAAAGTTATCAACCTTCTCTGTGCCCTGTAACTGTCAGAAACATGGTCCATTTGTTTTCTACCCCACTGTCTCTAGCCGTGTCATAAAATTGCAGTGCAATATGCCCCCCCCCCAATTTTACTTGTGTGATCTCAGTTAATTTATTGCTGTTTCAAAGAAAATGTGTGTAGGTGTATCTTGTGCTCCCAAGCAGAGCTGCATCTTTTCTTCATTTGCCATACTTAATTTGACCTGTGTGTGGATTGCAACATTTACCTTATTGAAACATATGATTTCTCTGCTGTTGCCTAGAAATTGACTGTATAATTTCACTTCCAAAAGTCTTTAGTTGCATGTGTTTTGATGTACTGAAAGCCTTAGTGTCCTTTACTGTGTTATTTTTAATGTTGAACACTGCCTTTAGGCACTGGCTTGGTTGGTTAAAAGTCACCAGGCTGTGATGGCCTGTGTTTTTTGTATTTGAATGTGTTACAAAGATACTTTGACATCTAAGCAAATTGTATTGGTATATCAGTTTTGCAGTTTAGCTAAAGCACTTAGTGATCAATATTTCTGTAGACTAATTTTTTTTCATAATGAAAATAATGGAGCAGTTCTAGTCTAGATTAGGGCATGGGGGAGAAAATTTTATTCCATTGGTACTGACTTTGACTATGCAAAAGTTTGACCAAAGAATATTGCGCTGTTAAAAATTTCATCACGCTTATGTGGTCTTGAGTGATAATTCAAGGAAACAGTAAATGGCAAGATGCTGAAAGATAATGTTTCTGCCTAGTAACAGTAATTTGCTTTAGGGAAGAAGAAAAAAAGCAGCATAGAATATTGCACACTGGGTTTTGGCAGTGAAGGCTGCATGTGTTGAGAATTCTTCACACTGTGCTTAACACATGCTGAACACTTATTTTAGGGGTGTTACATGCCTTTAGCCTCAATTTTGATATAAATACAAACCTTACTTTGGAAATAACCACTAAAGGGCATTTCCCCCTGCTGTTTTGTTTTACAGAAGGACCTAATCATTTTCATAATGCTAAGGAAAATATTAATAATTATAAAAGGAGATAGTGCAAGAAAAGGCAAACAGAAAAGTACAGAGATGTGGAAGAGAATGGATTCCTTCTTACAACGGCAATATCCAGGTTATCCTGTTGGCTAGCAAGAGCAATATATTTGGACAACTTGGAAAGCTTATTTCAAGTTTACTTAATTAAAAACTAAACAAATGAGTTTCAGATTTACACAAGCTGGCATGTTTATCCCCTTCTTCTTTAGTTTGTATTGTCTAAAGACCAAGTCCTTCCTTTAGCCTTGTTTCAATCTTCTGCGCTTCTTGATGAAGGAAGAGGTCCTTGGCTAGCTTTTCGTCCTTACCCTTTATCTTCCCAAGTGCAAGAAGAGGACAGTGCTGACTTGACTCTATTAAAACTGTAGTGACTAGGGCAAAATCACTCTTTTTCCTCACTTTCTATCCTTAGTAACATTTCTGCTCTTACTCCTCCGCTGAGACAGAGCCAACAGGATGATTTTAAGTCCAGAGTGCAGAAGTTCTGGCTGAGCTAAGACATGGTGCTTGGTGAGGACAAAGTACAGAGGCTGATGCAATTTTAAATTTCAGCGGTGTTGTTTCAGATGATGTGATCAAATGTTATGCTGAGTGTTTTGCAACACCAGGCAGAGTCCCAAGCCACACGTGTGCTGTGTGGGAGCACACCATGTGCTGTCCAGAAGTGCTAATCCCTGCAGAAAGGGGGTGAATGATGAGTTACACCCCTGCAGAGATATTCTTGTCTGGATTTGAAGTCTCCCTGGCTTGGTTTAGCATGACTCACCTGCAATGCCAGTGAAGCAAACCACATAAAAGCTGTGCAGGAGAGCCTGTGCAGATGCTCAAGGATAAATAACTATTCAATATTAATCTGGATTAATTTTTCTGAGCATTCCCCTATAGGAAACTGTAGCTGGGGTTTGAGGCAAAGGGTTTAAATCCCTGAAGTCTGTGTATGTCTGCAGTGTGATTACTGAGATAGGAGTATAATAAAAAAAAAAAAAATCTCATCTGCATCAATTATACCATTTTTTTCCCCTTTAACTCGCCTGTCTCATTCAGCCAGAACTCACTTTATTGCGCAGAGTATTTCAGACTGTAATTGTTATGTAGGGATCAGAGGCTGGGGGCATTTTTTCTGGAGTCAGAGCAGTTTTGATGAGTGGAAGGGCTTTTATATTCCTATGGAGGCTGTGGCTCCTGAGCTCATCTGACTTAAGCTATGGACTGTTATCAGCAGGCTTTATAGTATGCTGCAGGTTGTATTTTCTGAGTGGCTCTTTATGCGTCAAAGCTGGTACCATGATGTGAGGGAGGTGTGTGTTGACCACAGCCCTTCAAAAGCAGGCATGTTTTTTGTTTCTTGGTCATGCTGTTTGGTAAGTCCACCATAGCAGCTTTCTGGCACAGATGTTATATGAATTTTAGTGACATTGTATTTAATCTGGAGCTGTGCTGAAAACTCCTGTATGGTATATAGAGATGAACCAGAGAAGAAGTTTTATAACACCTTGAACTTCTGAATGCTTAGCATATAGAAAAGTGCATACAATGCCCAAAGAATTTCTTCAGTGCCCTTATCTGAGGAGAGGCGAGTTGGTGTTTTTCAGCTCCCTGCCCATGGGCTATGTTTTGGCTGCTCCATCAGGTGGATGCGTTTATGGCAGTGATTGAAGCTGTGCCATTAATTTTGGGTGGCACCTGCAGATGGGAGCATGCTTCTTTCATAACAGAAGTATTTTTCCCTGGTGTTGCTACTGTTGGTAATGTGTCATGTTTTTGATTCCAGTGTGGGTCTAATTTAGATGCCTCTTGCTTTAACCATTAAGATGCCATCCTTTAATATGCTCTTCAGCACCCTTTTCCCTGCGTGTTCTTGGCCCCTCCATGGCAGGGTGAAGATGTTGGTATCATCTGTCATCATGCCAGCTACTCTGTCACTCATTTGTGTTGTTTTGCTGGGTAGAGGAAACAGCTTTCCTGTGTTATGGGAAATCTGCGTTCAGCAATTGGGAGGAAGGGAAAGTTCATCTAAAACGTGTTTTTCTCCTGTCTGGCAGCCACCTTATTTTTTTGCATGGGCTTGCAAAATAAAAATTCACTAGGTAGTAATGACAGTGATTGCTCTTATAAAACATTTATTTTAATCTTTTGCTTCATATGGCCTCATCTTTGAAGAGAAACAGTCTGGTGTTATTTGTCTTGTCCCTTTGTCATTACATTACAGTATGGCTTCCTCACTTTTTCAGACTGCTCTGCTGACCATCCACTTTTCAAATATTGAATGTGTTAGTTGAAGCACTTCAGTATAGGGAAATCTTACAGGGATACAAACTATCTGCTGGATGTAAGGAACTTGCACAATAATTGCAAGCAGAAAATAGGTTTAACTTGTGCCCATGAAGCATAAAACATTTTGTGGATATATGGAGGTACCATAACTGTCATCTTCTGTAACTTTTCACCCACCCACCTGCTTCAACACAGTGAAGATGGGTCTGTCACAGCTCTTGTCTAGAGTGTCTCTCTCTTTTCCCCAGAATAGTGACTTGCTTTGGCCTTGTTTTGGTGCAGAGTTGCATCTTTGCTGGTGACTTATTTATGTACACAAGCTATATACTACAGTGTTAGTGTGCATCCATACACAAATTCATCTTAAATTCTCCTTGTCTGTTTATTTCTTGCAGAAACTTGTTTATAGATTTTGTTTACTGATAAAATTTGGTGTAAATCATGGGGGTGTGATATGTGGGAGGTGAGTCTTAGCCCCCTTACTGTTCTTATGTCATATGTAACTTAGGATTTCTACTGAAAGTTTTGTCTTTCCTGGAGAACATCCATTCTTTGCCAGTATGTATACAACGCTGAAGGTGACAGATACCATATGACGTTGCCATGCAAAAAATCAGAGGTATTCCAAGGAAAACATGCTTTAATCTGTCATTTTAGTGCCGCAAATTCACAGACAGGCAGAATCTTCTTTGTACTGCTGTGGGCTGCTTGTCCACAGTAGCGTTGCTGGGCTGTGTGAATGTGTCCTGGGACAGGATTTTGCTGGGGAAGTCTAAATTGGACTATACAGATAGGTTTGGTAGTGAGGACAGTCCTAGACTGATAATTAGCTATGGTCTATATCTATAAGTTTAGGTGTGTATGTGCATTGACATACATCTCTTCCTACAGAAACCCAGAGGAGGCTACTATAGCTCTTGCCCAGTCCCCTTGCCCTGGGAGGCCCTGGGAAAGACAGGTAGCTTCACCTGCCTGGGCTTTGCTCTAGGGTGGGGTATGTTTAATGCAGTTGTTGATATAAGCAGTATTCTCTGCTCTCCGTAGGACTAAAGCCTCCTAGTGATGTCCCCCTGCAGTGCCATGTCAGAGCCCATTGCCAAGCTGCTCCTTACTCATTCAACTGCTTCTTTTCAGCCCTCTCTGCTGGAAGTACCTGTTGGGGAAGCACTGTGATTAATATTGCAGTGCATTTTGATTAGTTCTGCTTCTGTGGAGTTGTTTTAGAGAAACAAAGAAGCTGCGTAAAACACGTTCTGGATCCCAGAGAGTGTTGTTTATATGAAATGTTTTCAGTTTTGGAAATGCTGTTGTTTAACTTCAGCCAGCAGTAAGTACTGCACAGCCACTTGCTCATGGTATAACCCTTGGATTGAGACAAGAACAGTTTAATAATTGAAATAAATGAATGAAATAAAATAATGAAAAGGAAAAAGAGAAGGATAAAACCCCAGAAAGGTAAGTGATGCACAGTACAGTTACTCCAAGAGCAGTGATCGGTGGCTTATGGCTAACTCCTGGCAGTTTATATACTGATCATGCCGTTCTGTGGTATGGAATATCCCTTTGGCTAGTTTTGGTCCTGGCTGTACTCCCTCCCAGCTTCTTATATCCCTCCTCAATGGCAGAGCATGGGAAACTGGAAAATCCTTGACTTGGGGTAAGCAGTACCTGGCAACGACTAAAACATCAGTGTGTTATCAGTATTATTCTTGGGCTAAAGCCAAAACACAGCACTGTACAAGCTATATGAAGAAAATAACTCTATCCCAGCTTAAGCTAGGACAGAATACCTGCTTGATTTTTTGATAACTAAGCATGACTTTGCAAAGTTTATCTTTGCTGATGCTTTCCTATTTGTTTTCTAGCAGAGATTTGTATAGTCCTTCCCCATCTCTTTCCCTAAGGGAAGCTTGTGGGTGAGTACCCCTATGCATGTATATATCCTCACTGGGCAGGTAACAGCAAAGCTTTGGTTTTGGGATGTTTACTTTCACCTCTGTTAAATACATTTATTCGCAAGGTAATTAAGCCAATCATTAACTATAGAAAGGTATCTAAATATACAATGCATCCCCAGGGAAAAAGTAATCAAATCTCCTGCCTGTACAATGAGTGCTACTAGGGAACAATACAATGAGTATTTCTAGGGCATAGAAATATATCACTTCAGCAAGTCTGTTTGTGCTGTGCTACTGCTTGGCACAGTAATTGTATGTTTGAGGCAGATTAAAAAAGAAAATTAAGCTCTTTGTATGAACTAAGTGAAGTGTTCATTCCACAGGAATCCAGAGAAAGCCTTCAGAAATGTCGATCTTTCTTTGGCACCAAATTTTCTGGTTTTGAATAGAAACAGCAGCTTTTTTATTACTTATGAAAGCAAAACCCTCCAGTAAAAAGTTAATTTCTTTATTTTTTTTTTTTTTTTAGTAATAGAAACTAGTAATTATTTCTGCAGCTTTGCGCACTTTCTCATGTGATGCTTTAAAAAAAAAAAAAAAGTAAAAATAAGGCAATGTCTTCATGGCTTTGTTGGCGTCCCAGGCAAAGACCCTTCTGTGCCTCATGCAGGATTAGCTGTGCTCTGTGTGGAAAGGCAAATTTTGTGTTTGTTATAATACTCCTTTTGTCCATTTAAGTAATTAAATGGCATAACATGAGAAGCATGACTTTTTGAAAAGGACATTGAAAAAGGAGCTAACAAAACTAGCTGGCTTAGGCAATGACTGAGGCAGGAGTTTAGGTGCTGTATTTGCCATCAGTGAGCATTGCTGGGTTTGCAGACT
Source organism: Psittacus erithacus (assembly GCA_009867235.2). Lineage (NCBI taxonomy): Eukaryota > Metazoa > Chordata > Aves > Psittaciformes > Psittacidae > Psittacus > Psittacus erithacus. Next base: position 23,836 of record WYDI02029790.1, read on the forward strand.
GAGCATCATGCCTTTATGCTTTCCTGACATCACATTTTTAGAGGCATTTAGTGATTTATGGTTGTAGATGGCTTCTGGTTGCATATCCCTGAGTACGTAGATTTTTTAAACCATCTGGATTTCTAGTTCTGGACTGTTTTGAAGCCCAAGGAAGCTTAGCTTCTAGTATACTTGAAGAAGGTGAGCCTACAAGAGATCAGACACGAAGGTAAAATATTTATTAATTTTCCCCAGTTCCCGGAGATTAAAAAAAAAGTCATTTTGCTTCCCTTTTTAAAATGGAGAAAAGTAGAAACCAAATTCTATCATGTAAAAGCTGGTTGCTTTTCTGTGATGCTCAAAGAAGAGAATGGTCCTGGTGAAGGGAGAGTGGTTTTCTTTTCTCTGGCCCATTGGGTTGAGGAAGTGCGGAGACTGTCGTCTCTCTCTGCTGGGGCCATCTGATGTGTCCCTACATTCCAGGCTCATTCACTCATCTTCCTCCTCCAAAGGTAGTCCAGAATAGTAGAGAAATAGGAGTGGAAAAGCTGATGTTTTAGAGAAAATAAAAAATACTGTTTTCTGGTATTCCTCATAATATCTACACATGACTCTCTCTTCTCCTTTCTGTACTTTGCAGTATTTACTGATTGGCCTGTGATTTCCCCCTTGGACTTGCCATCGCCTTTTAGACCTGTCAGCTTGATCCTTTAAATTCAAGGGAATCAAAGACAGCAGGCTTTGCTCTGTCCTTACTGTCACAGAGAGGCTGTTGCAGCCTTTCCCTAGGACATTTAATCTGCATAAATGTACTTAAGTTTAATTCATCTCTGGTTTGTTTTTAGTAATATCTTTATTCTGTTATTCCTATGCTCGAGGAAGCTGCTGTCATCTCAACATGTCTTTCCTAACACTGTCAATAGTTCCTCTCAATCTGCGTACAGGGGATGTTTGCAGTCATCCTGGTCCTTGAACATAAGGCAGTGAGATAGCTAAAGTGATGCACTTCATTAGCTAGTATTTGTTGATCCCTCTTAAACTGTTCTATAAAGAGTTTTTTCACTGTTCTGTTTTTGTCAGAAAAAAAATCATAGAAAAATCTTTTAGTTTGCTATTTCCCACTAGTTTGTCTCTGTTCTGTTTAATTGGTTGGGCAAGTGTACAAGTTTTTGAAAATCACCTTTGAAGCAGAACATGGCTCATTTTTGACTACTATGAATCCCCTAAAAAGATGTGCTGTCAATCTGAGGCAGGGTTTGCGTTGGATGTGTAGGTGTCCTCCAGATGGTTTGGACGTCATCTTTACTTGATATGATCTCACAATATGTTACTCAGGACTAGGGATGTCATTCTGGCTGTATACTTTTCTCTATGTATCTACCTGTTATGACATCTTCTCATTCCCTGAAAAGGTTGTGTGTTATTGAAAGAGGCTGCATGAAATGTGTAGTGTTCTCCTGTCTTGTCTCACTCCATTCCCTGTGGTTACAGGGACATAATGAGAAGGTGTTTGCTTTCAGGTGCATGTGTTCAGCGTAAAACAAACTATAAAAAGGACAAATTTCTGTTGTAAAAAACAGAAAATTTTGTTACAGTTTCTGTAACAAAAATTACATTGTTTACTCTAATTGCCCTCCTTTTTCAAGTACTTCTGAGCGTGTGGGTAGCAAGAGTGGCAGAAATCTGTGGTTCCATCACTTTCTAGTCTCCTAGTCTCGTAGATAAAAATATTTTTCTATTTCTGCTTTTTTGCTTTTGTTTTTACATATTTCAGACAGCAATGTGACATCCTTAGCTTCTGTCTGAAGGTAAGAAAAATAAACGTGAAGAGGAGCGTGAGGAGGATACAATTTTTATGTTGTAAAATATTTTTGTAGCTCTGCCATTCCCATTTTGAAAACTGAATAGGTGACATGTCTGGGGCTGACAGTGGCAATTCAGAAAACACCTGCAGCTGAAGCAGGAGAAATCATCACTTTTGTCCAGGGGATGCAGGAGCCGAGCATCTGCTGAAAGTGTATGAAATTGTGGGCCAGTTTTTGAGAGCAGTCATTTGCTACAGATCTCTTGAAATCTAAGGAATTGTCCCCATTTATATCAGGTGAAGACTATGCCAACATTGCTGTGAGCTAGGGGAAAGGCTGCTTACTTTTAAAGTGTTGCTTGCCTAAGGTTGATGTTTTCAAAGCAAACAAAATCAAATGAAAACTATGAAAGCTGAGCACTTGATTAGAGTAGTCTTGAAGTTAAGGCTTGTCTGCTGTTTTTCTTGCTACCTCTATTCATATTGTTTGATGGATTATTTCTGTGCTTGATGTTCAGATTTATTTAAAATCCTGTTTTAAACTTCAAATGTACATGCCAGACAGGCATCAGCATGTGTTTTTATAAGCAATAGGCTATAGATGAATTCAGGTATGATATACATAAAAAGAAATGACAGGTTGATTTAACAATGAATTAGAAATGTACGATTTATTAATGAGCTAAATCAGTAGCTTTTGTATGCAACATACTGTTAGAGTAGTAGTTTTGACTGTAGGTTTTTGTAAAAACGTGGTTTATTATATACCAAGGAAAACCACCTGTAATGTGAAATTATTGTAGTTAGCTATACCTTAACTATGTAATATAACCATATGGTTACTTGATCCTGTTGAGAAAGGAAGATATTCTTTTTGAAATCATCTGGAGATGGAAACTGATGGCATTTTCTCTTTGAGATAAATAGATCCTCCTCTTATTTCTACATGAGCTTTTGTCATAGGTGCTCATAGGTGTAGCCTTGAACAAAACAAACCCAGTCAGCTCAGATACTTTCATTTTACAGATCTGATTTCCTGAAGTGTCAGTGCAGAGGAGTTTTTATCTTCTTTTCACCTGTTCTCTGGAAAATCCATGGTAGCCAAACCTTTGTTGTCTTGTCTGTTTGTTTGCAAATGAGAGTAATACTGTTTTTTTGAAACTAACTGAATTTCTTTCTCTGCACTTGTAAAGAGCCAAGAAAAGGCCTGATTTCTGAAGGATTTCAATTTGAAGAATAGCTACAATACATGAACTGTTCCAAGATCAAAACCTTCCCATACCTATAAATAACAAACAATCAAAAAAGAAAAGTATTTCTATATGATCCTTAAGTATCTCTAGGGAAGCTTCTGGCAAGTTTTCTAATATAATGTGTATTTTTTCTACTTTCAAATAAAGAAATACATTTTACTTTCATATTATCAAATTTAGTGCCAAAACTGTACATGTGAAGAGAAACATGATCACAGCTTTCAGTTTGTTGTAGGTTCTTAATTAATATGAAGTGACTAATTCCATTGAATATTTGTTACTAGTAGAGACTTCCAAAGTTAAATCATGTTTTTGATTCAATTAATACATAATGAAGTCTCTTGAAGCTTTTTTTAATAGGTGTATTGCAAATACCCATCTCACTTTTAACTGTACAATTGTAACATAACTAGGAGAATTTAAGAAATTTGAGGTGCTTTCAGCGCTAACATGAGTCACAAAATATATTTAATTATTTTAAAAGCATCATGAATCTTTTAACTCTTCATGTGATTTTTATTCCTTTTTAGAATGCCTTGATAGAAACATACACATGTATGTGTGTCACTTTTAGCACCTCTACCATAAAAGCTGCTTTGAGGCATTTCTGTGTTCTGATGCGAGAAGCTACCTGGTGCATCTAATGGGCAGTTAAAGAGATCAGAAGATGCAATGTCCGCATGGGTTTTTTGGAAAGTTTTTGTGGGTTTTCTTGTATCCTGTTTTGTTTGCTTTATCCCTCTTTTGTTCTCACCCAGGATAATGCAAAAACATCACTAGAATGTGCATTGGCACTTGTGATTAAAATGGATTACAAGTTTATAATGGACTGCTGTGGCCCTTGGAAAATTCTCCAGTGTTTTATTTTTTCTTAAATCAGTGATGCTTAATGAGTTAAAATAAAAGCCAAACAAGTCAATAAGGCCAATAGATTTCTAACAGAAAGGATTGATGTTGTTGAAATCTCATTTTCCATACTCTTTCTGAGAGGGTGCTGAGTAGGTACTTCCCAAAATGACAGGACTGTGGTGCTGTAACCTGTCAGGAGGGGATTGGTGTCTCCCCTTGAAAAAAGCAATCCCAAACTAAACAGTAAATGTTTTCCCATCTCCTCCTTTGGTTAAGCAGAGTATAGTTTCATGTAGTTTTGAATACGAAGTGTGTCAAACCTGTGGTAAGTCAAAACATGCCACATTATCACAGAATTGTTTTTTAATAAAATGTAACAGCAGAGCAGGAACCACAAATAATAATATTTCCTTTTAAAAAAACCTGTTCTTTCTCTCTGTGTTCTTCAAAGCTGGCATTTGATGGAAGGTTATGGGAAAGTTGGCTGTTGCCAGTATATAATTTGCCATCTGCACAAACAGAAGGCGAAAACTCGGATCTGCCTCTGCATGAGAATTGAAATCTTGGGCAAGGAACAGATTCTCTCCTGTGCTCAAAGAGGGCAGTTAGGAATTAATTGGAAGTAAAAATTTTTTCTGAGAGCTAAAACATGATTAGGAAGTTCTTAATTATGATCCCCCCTTCATTTTGCTTTTTAAAGGCCCTCACTGCTTTTAGCCATTACTGTTAAGTAGGTTTGAACTACTTCCACCTTGAATTAGAGAGTCTCCTAAGGTGTCTGACTTATTTTTAACAGCCTATAATTTTGTGGGTACAAATTGGATTACCGCTGTATTTTTCTAAAATCGCTCTCGCTGGCTATTCTATTATGGTTGTGTGGTGGAAAACAGGCATAAAATACAACTATTCTCCTCTCAAATTTCTGAGATCATTTGATGGTTGTGTAAAGAGCAGGTCACAGATCTGCTTTGGAAGTTTGATATCTAGTGAAATACTACTTTTGGCCAGTTGGTATCACCAAGGTGGAAACTATGGACTCAACTTGAGTCTCTGCTTTTTTTGTTTATGATAGCCCTGTACAAGAAAAATCTCTGTCAAATGAGATTTGCTTTGTTTGCACTGAGCGTATTAGCAGGAGTTGGGCTAATATAGTGAAGCAAGAATGGCAGATGAGGTGAGGTGGTACATGAATGGGGGCAAAATAGCTCAAATATTCTGCTGCTCCTGTGGTTCATTTTCACTATCTTGTGGAAATGGATATCCAGTCTTTCCTGTCCTTGGCAAAATCCAAACCGGTAATGTGCTCAACCCAAAATCTGGTTCTTAACCATCTTTTTGAATAATTTTGTGTTTCTCTGGGATTTCACCTATTCCTCATGATTTTCTTTGGGAAGTCTTAATGCTAGCACTTGACATAAAAGAAGGGATTGCAGCTTTGTTGGTAGTAACACATAGCAACTGTTTCCAGATTGGTATCACCAAAACATTGCTGTTAATTTTAGTCCAAGTATGTTCCTTGTTAAACACCCCATTTCTTCCACTAAGGAGCATGGAAATTGGTAGTTTATTGCAAAAGAAGAATTCTAAATTTCTTCATGAAGGCAAATCAATGGAGCAAAATCACATGCTGGTTTTACATAATGGAGTTATTCTGATTTACACTGCTGTGATTGAAATCAGGATCAAACATTGTTGTAAGTTCAGGGAGTGGAACTGAAAATTACATGTCAGCTCCTAGTGTGGCATTTTTGCAGTTGGTTACATGCAGAGAGAAGTTCTTAATCCCACTGAGTCCTGAAAATACGTTAAAATGCCCATGTGCTTTTGGGCTGCATGTTCATGGGAGCATCGGAGCACATAAATTATCTGTTTTTACCTTTAAAATGTCACTTACATGTCGAATATTGTGATGTTCTACTAAATAAAACTGATGTAAAGGTTTGTGTAAGACCTCAGAGCTTTGCACTGTGACAAACTATTCTGCAACTAAATGTCAAATTTGCAGATGCCACTGCCAGTTGGAAATTTTGTTGTAGTTTGTTTTGCAGAATTTAAGTGTAGGTGAAGACTCATTTTTCCAAAACTAGGCAAATTCAGCTTTCTAAGGTGACTATTTCATTAATATCCTAGTCTTGAATCCTTACTAGTGTGCTCAGTCCTGCTTTTTGGCAACAGCTTTGCTTTGTACACTGAAGACTTTTGCTGCCAGTTCCTGCTGATGTATTTCTTTATTGAGGCACATAAGGAAAAGAAATCAGATAGTTTTCCCTTCTTGCATCTTTGGCAACTGTTGATGCAAATTGTATTTCTGTTTTGCTGTCAGGAATTGCTGGAGCATCTTTTTGCTTCCTTTGCTGTGGGAATAATTACTTTTCCCAAGGATGGCTGGTGTGATTTGGGTCAATTCCACATGAACATTCATCTGCAAGAGGTCTTGCTCATTTTCTCTGTATGCTATAGCTACAGCATCCAGGCATATGAAAGGGGCTTTGGTTGCAAAGTCCTACAGCAGTTGCAGTGTTTAAATAATGTTTTTGGCTGTCAAAACAGCTGGCCCCAACCCTTGCTCAGGAAAGTTTGCAGTAGCCTTCTGGAGAACTTGAATAAACCCCTTATTGATTTACTGTAAAATAAACAAAGCAAATTTCAGAGATGCCCTTTACTACTACTTGGTTTTATTATAAAGTTGATTTCGAGTATATACATAGCAGAACTTAGACAATTGATTTGCTAAAAAAGACGCAGCACAAACCTCTTGTAAAGTTTTTGTGGTTATATGACTGTCTCAGTGTAGGTGGAAAAAAGTCTGGTTTTAAATATGCAATTAGTTAAAAATAAGTCTTTCTGGAAAGAGGTATACAATAGGCTTGTTATTTCAAGGTATCTTTCTTTTGAGGAAATAATGATGCTATTTTTAGTTGCTTTGAAGTAAATGCAATGATGAATTTTGTTGGATATGTTTCAATTTTTTATTTTTTTTTTCCCCAGACGCTCTGTCAGAGAGAGCAGGTTGTTTGGTTATTGCTACATCTTGGCATTTTTCCTGGGCTTGTTACAGCATGAATATCTTGTATAAAATGGAGATGTTACGCAGTTTCTTCTTTTCCTAATTTCCCCCTCTTGTGAGAGACCACATGGTGCTTGAAAACACTTTGCATTTCCTGTGAAGAAAACTTAATAGTTTCTAAACATGTGTGGGTCTCACCAAGAAAGGCTTAGAAGCAGTGCTGCGTTAGTGAGCATTAGGCATCTATTTCCCAAAAGTGTGAACTTAATTGGTTTAAAGTGCTCTTCCACCCCCTCCCTCTAATTTCTTTCCATCATAGTCACTATCTAGTGCCATACGATGTCTCAGTGGTATTATAAAACACAGTGTCTTTGCTCTTCTGTGTTTGTATGTATTTTATATCTATGCATACACTTAAAAAATCCATTTCCATGTGGCTAATAATTCTGCTATGATTTGTTTCCAGACCACACCTGATTAAAATATAAGCAGTTTAGACTTATTAATGAGAATGACAGGTTGAACAATTTTTAGAGCAGGATAGCCCTTTACTTCTGAAGGCACTAGGTGGTTCACTTACAGTATCCTGCTGTACTGCTTGCATTTCCCAGGTGTCTCATGGGTTTAAACTGTGTGGGTGCTATTGATGTTCCAGGGAGCTGTGAAGGGAAATTGCATTCAGCACTTTGAAAGGAGGAAAACTATTTTGACTTCTCAGCTGAAGTGAGACCTTTTTTCTTCTCTGTTTTAGAAATAGAAAGGCGGTAACATCATAGTGAGAAGAGGGTCTCACTTTGATCTTCCTTTCCACTCTGCCTGTTTGTGTTTGAAGAAAGCAATTGTTGCAGAGTGATGCTACCTCCACAGCTTGTGCTCTGCTTTTGTTTCACAGCTGCACTTCTAAACTATGGGCTCCACAGCTGTCTTTAAACCTTGTGGTACTCCCTGGCTCTTGTAGACCAGAGGACCATCCCTCAAAGGTGAAATTTAGGAATTTGCTGCCAAGTGTGCTTGGGTGTGAGCAAGGTACCAATAATGAGGTAAGTATGTTTGAGAGAGCTGAGCTCAACAGGGCTGGATGTAAAGTGAGTGGAGACCAAAACATTATGCAGGTTTTGACTTCAGTTTGGGCGCAGTAGAACTACAGACATAGATGGGTGAGATTGGTGGTTTGGGGATTTTTTTTTTTTTTTTTTGTAAGCTGCAGTAGCTGGTGCTTAAGGAGAATAAAGGCACATAATGACATCTCAAGGCAATGTCTTTAAATCACTTCGCAGTCTGAAGTATGATATCCTGGCAAGGCAAGATACAATTGTGAGACATCTTTCCAAATGTTCAATATCAGAAAGATACCAATATTTATTTTCTGTGAGAAGAAAGATAATTGCAGCAAGTAAAAAGCATTTGATGGGAAATGTTAGCTTGAAGCACAGCAGAATATTCAATAAAAATGATAGGATAGATATTTTTAACTTTTTTCTTTGTTCTAAAACCTATTAGACAGTGAAGCTCCTGTTTCTGAAAGATTTCTTTTTAATTCTCTTTTAGTTTGTTAGGATCCTAGCAAGAATGAACGCAAATCACTTTTGCTGGTTTGAACATATGTGGTATGTTGCTGGTTAAGCATGCAACCAAACTGTCTGGTAGCAAATGCAATGCTTGCCTCATGTTGTGATGTCGACTTCTTAACGGTATTAAAAGGCTTTTGGTGCAGTGTGCTCTAGAAGGTCCAACATTTAAAATGGCTACATAATTAGGTCTTTAAATTAAGCTTAGCTCTTTACAAGCCTATGTTTTGGCGTAATTCGGTTGTTCCAGCCTTCGTGGCTATGGAGAAGCATGACATTCCTGTACATGGATGTCTAGGAGTTGAGGCTAATAGCAGTCTGCAACTTAAATTGCACAGGCTTTAATTAGCAGTGCTACTCTGGGAGGGTTTTTTCTTCCTATGAAGATCTTCTGAAGGAAACCTAGGAAGTTTTAATTTTCTATGCAAAATGTTCTCCCACTTTCTTGCACACCTGTGGTAGAGAAGGGCATTTCCACAGGCAGTATCTGCCACTGGGGACAATATTTAGTCCGTAACAGCCACTAGCAGAAATGGAGTATAAAATGCTGAACAGCTTTAGCAATTACCAGTTCTAAATTGGTCAAGAAAGGAGAGTTAACATCACCTATATTTCAAAAAATACCAAGGGACCTTTAATGAGGCAGCAGGCTCTTCTGTCATCCTGTGAATAGCTCTTTCCAGCAGTGCGGCTGGGGCAAATTCAGCAGGACAAATCCAATTTGCTGATTTATAAATACCATGCCCTGCAAAACACAAGATGTTTGGAGGGCATCATCTCTTTAGCTTGTGTGATGAATTTTAATTGTTGAATGTTCAGTTCTCAGTGGCTAGTACACATAATAGTTAAATTCACAGTGGGAAATGCCAATAGTCCCTCTATAAAAACTGTAATATTGGGCTGTCTGGATTATTTGTTGCATTAACAAAACACTTTGTAGGTAACACATTTCAGCATAAAAAGCTGTGCTGTTTTAATGTGATGGGTTGTGGCTATAAATTACATTAAGCTTTGCAGCAATATAAAGTTTCTGTTTAATTCTCCGCCTCTCATTCTTTCAGGGAGCACTTGAAAGTGATGTGAAAGTTAAGCAGGTTTGCTTGTTCTTGTAGGCATGACTATTAGCTTGAACATTTTCATGGTAATATTCAGGCTTCCCAATGTCCATTTATCTAAAATCTGATTGAAAGGCATGAGAGAAGCTTCTTATTTCTTACTTTTAGGAGTAGATTCTGATCTCGTTGGTTCCCAAGCCTCCAGCATAGCTGATTTAATACCTTCCTAGCACTGGTGTAGGATGTCGGGGTAGATATAAGAGAAAAAAGAATTTTTAATGATACTTATGCTCTGGGAGTTATGTTGCAGGTGCCATTGTTCCCTTCTCCTTTTCTTTTAGACTTTGCTGTAGAATCATAGAATCGCAGAATGATTTGGGTTGGAAGGGACCTTCAAGATCATCCAGTTCCAACTCCCCTGCCATGTGCAGGTACACCTTCTAGTAGACCAGGTTGCTGAAAGCCCCATCCAACCTGGCCTTGAAAACTTCCAGGGATTCATAATAATTTTCTTGGTGGATGGGGCAGAACAGGTGACCTATACTGCTGAGAGTGAGTTTGTCACAGACTAATTGCAATCTTTAGTGCGTTTGGCACATGCTGCAGGATCAAAGTATCATAGAGGAAAATCCAAGATTTGACAGCACAAATTCTAAAAGAATATAAGAGATAATAATTTTCAGTTGTTTGTGTGATGTGTAACAGTGGATCTCTTTGGTTTTTGCTAAGATCTCTTATCACAGAGTGCAGCGTGCATCAAAGCCTGGAACTGACACTTGATAACCAAGACCAATGGCATTGTAGGCAGGTTTTCCCCCTCAGTGTGATCTCCCCCACCCTTTTTTTTTTTTTCCCCAGGAGCAAATAAATACCTTGATATATGATCTTTGATTCATGTTACGTGGCATAAGTGTGTTGCAAGTCAGTCTTTTGTCTTTGTAATTGTTTCCAATAGTAATACAGAAGAAACCTGGCAAATTGCAAGTATTTAAAGAAAATGCATGTATTGCTGCAGTATCGGTCTCACAGGATTTGTTTTGAATGCAACCTTGAGCCTCTGAATTTAGTGGACACTGCAGGATTATTATATGGGTTGCGTGAACCAGTCTGTTTTGGTTTTTTTGTATGTTTTTTCATTGACTCAAACCCCACTGATAAATGTTCTTGCAAAAAGTGAAGGAACAGGAAGCATGAATTAAAAATAATTTTGATCACTTGAACATGAGACCTTCTGGATAGGCAGTGGAGGTTTGTGCAGTATAAATAGTTGTGTCTAGGCTGTTGTGTTCTGGGGAGCGAAAGCAGGATGGCTTGTCCTATGTGATGTGTGCAAGGAAAGAGGGGGGAGGAGAGCTGCCCATTGCATGAATAACTAAATGAAAACAAGGTTAAAGGTTCCTTTCATTACTCCAGGGGTAATGTCCGATAATCTGTCGGAATGTTTTGCCCTTAAAATGTATCAAATATGTAAGGATAATTGCCTGACACCACCTTGAAAAGAAAGGGTAGTTGAAGGCTTCTTCATAAGCCCCTTGAAAAGCACTGAGCAAAATACCCATTAGTGTTGTGGAAATTGAATAAAATTCAAGGAAGAAAAGTGTTTGTTCTATGTACTGGATAATCTACCTAAAGCTTGTGAAGGCTGTATGTATCTATGGGTAGGACAGGTAAAGCTCCCTGCCTAATGACCTGATGAAGTAAGTTAAAGGGAAAATGCTAGAAGAGATCTGAAATTGAGAGAGTGGCTTGGGTGATGCTGAGCTGCTATGTGAGTAAAGCTCTGGAAGAGCAGTATCTAGTATTAAAAAAATCACATCAAGAGATATTTTTTCAACATGCTTGATGATCATTTTTCCTTTCATTTAACTTCTGAAAGTTTTTCTATGGAGATTATCTATAGCTAAATTACAGTACCTGTTGTGATTTACTATTCAGTCCATGCTTAAATCAGTAGTAGCCTGCTGACACAAGTTAATTACATTTTAAAGCATTATTGACATCTACGGAAGAGAAGCATCTGTTATACATTAAAGTTGCCATAAATTCCTGCTGCTAGACTACTTGTTGGTTTGTAGAGATGGGGTCCTTCATGAAGTGTAAGTATGGTTTTGGTATACTTTGAAAATATGTGCTTGTAATTTTGTTGTTTCCTGTTGTTCTTGCATGTATGACATTAACATGCAGAGGGTGTTTTGCTTGCTCTGGTTTTAGCAGTCAAGCAATTTTGCCATGACCTGCTGGGACACTACTTTTGTTCAAATTTCAACATTTCATTTTAAAAACAGTCTGCTACCTGTATATGGTAAATTAGATAAGGAAGAACCTGCCAGATTTTAATATCTTCTCCCATTTTCTGCTCAGAGGTGACCAGTAGACTTTCTTTCCTTATTTTTCCCCATTTTCTCCATTGTCTCTTGGTAAATTACTGTAATCCAATTTTGGGTTTTAGTAAATCATATTCTTTTAAGGAACTAGGTAAGCTAGATGTTGAGAGGTATTTTTGGGTTGCAATGTAAAGCTTATAAATATTTGGATAAAAGGATTGCTGAGCCTCAGTGAATGTTTTTATTTGCTTTGAGTAAAATTGTGTGGAACATCTTTCGATAAGATGGCACAAGGGAAGGCATAGTTCTTGGGTAAAGAGCCTGTTTGAAGTTGTTACTTAGCTGTTTTGATTTTTTTTATATATAACAGAATGCCTCAGTCGTTATGAAATGCCACAAACTTGTCTACTCTGGAGTATAATGGCTCTAACAAATGAGTTTCATGAATTTCATTGCTGATGCAGTGTGTTCTTCACCTCTGGGTTTTAATATCTGCTGCCTGTCACTGTTTTGCTCTGATTTCTCTTAAAGAAAAAGCCTATAACTAAAAAGATCAGTGGCTTTCATTGTTATTAATCAGATATATTAAGTCAGAAACAATAGAGAAGATGCCTTATCATTTACCTGCAGGCAGCCCAATGCTGAGCGCCTTGCAGCATGACGGCAGTCTGGTGAGAGACTGAATATAGGACTTGTTTGCTTTCTAAGTTTTGGTATAAAATGCCATGTAAAGTCTACAGATTTTATTATTGTTGGGCAGACCTACACTGCTGAGGGGAGAATAGTGCCAATGTGGACAACGTATGGAGTTAATCCAGCTCTTAATAGCAACGGGCAACATGGCATGTATCATCTCATACGTGTGTATGTGTACAAGGGTCTCTTAGTATTCTGGCATATTAAGTAGAGTGAGGAGAGGATTTTTTTCTCTGTTGCAAACTCCAACCAACGTGGCCAAAGTAATTCTCCCCTCTGGCCGTTTCCCAGGCAACTGGCACATGGCTACAACAATCAGTGGCAAAATACCTGCATCCTTCCCCTCCTTGAAATGCTAAAAATATTGTAATACACAAAAGTAGGTGAGAAAAGCTATCGCATAAAATGGTATATTAAGCACATGGGCTCCCTGACTCATCTGTTGGAGAAGAGTTGCAATGCTTGTGCAGCCGATGTCCTTTTGCCATTCATACAAAGAGTGAGATGTCAGCTTTGCCAGTGAGAGTGCAGTGACTGCTGTCATTGTGGGCATGCTTGTGTTTTGCTGGGTTGTTTTCACTAGATAAGCGGAGAGTTGTTTGTGTGTGTGTATTCCTAAACATTTAACATAAAGAAAAAATAGTCTCAAACAGTGTAGAAGTTAGAAGTACAACAGATGGCAGCAGCTTCATTTTTGGATCTTATTTCGTGGCTCTTGCAAAATGGCTAATACAAACCCTTGTTGGCAGCTCCTACTGAGGGCATTTTCATGTGGGAGTGTTGTTGCCATGACCCCTACTTGAAGGGGACTTTTCTCCATATCCTCCTTCTTCTGGCACTCATTACCAAGCCAGCTGTATGAGTTTGGGATGCCAAGTGTGGGTCCAATAGTGGCATCTCTAGTTTGGTCCATCAGGGTCTTATCACCTAACCCTTTGGGGTAAGAAAGAGCCAGCTGTTGTTTCCGTGCTTGCTTTTGCATTTTATTTCTGTGTAGCAGTGGATGTTGGAAATAGCTTCTTTGTTTTGAGGGTAACATTTCTTCCATGAGCAAATTAAGCCTCATCTCATGGGCTTTTTCATCTTTGTCGCAGGGCAAGGTCCTGTCTCGATGACCTGCCCAGTAAGACTGATGAATCATTTTGGTTTGAACAGCATCTAAGGGACGTTAGTGCATGTCCACTGAACCCCTCCATTTCTGCTGTAGTGAATATAATGGTCATTTATCAGTGGCCACTGACAGCCAGAAACCTGTGTGCCCCTTACTATGGTGTGGTTTTCCCAAGCTGTCACAGAGCTAATGAAATGGCAAGGAAAGAGGACAGTGTGGCAGTAGCGGAAATGTACTGCAGGTCAGACTGACTGCAGCACAGGGACTTCATAAGCACTAAAGCCACAAGTGCAACAGAGACAAAACAGTGTTTCTCCTTATGCTGCAACTCAGAAGAAGACTTTGCCAGCAGAAATGTTTGTGGTGATAGGCACCTGGTAAGGTCCAGCTTCTCAGGACTGTTTTTTTCTCATTGCCAGCTTTTCTGTTTCCCTAGAGAAAACGCTTGCTCAAATCCACCCGGTAGAAGAAATACTCTAGAATAGGTCCTAGAGGAGGTGGATCATGTGAGGGCTTGTCCCTAGAAAGGTTTTAATCTGGATTTTTTTTCTTTGATAGATCCTACAAAATCCACTGAGGATAATGCTTACTGAAAGCAGTAATGAAGGCAGTCTGTGAGACTTTGGGTTTTGTAACCACTACTTTTTGTATGCCTGAGCTTTCTGCTTGACAGCAGGGGTGGATTGCCTTTAAACAGATGATTGATGAGTTTAAGCAGCCTCCTTGACAGTACCTTCATTATTTTTTGTCAGTCAAATTATATTGTGTTATTAAATAGAAGAATAGCAAGTGGTGTTGGAAAACCTTTACTCATAGCTTCTCTTTTTGATAATTTCTTGTATATTTCTCCTTTAAGCAGCAAATAATGCTTTCTGTGGTTTGGTGGCTGATGGTTGTTGGTAGTACCTGTCCTAGCATATCTGATACTTATCAGCCTTCTCTCCTATGTTAATGAATGTGTATTCTTTTTCTATTAGTTTTCCATAGATTTCCTATTACCCTACTTTAGAGGTTCATAAAGTCAGCATGAGTGGGAAGATGGGGAATGGATATTCCTGCCTATGAAGTGCTGTCCTACTGTGGAGAGGGCATGGATAAATGCATTGGAAGGGCTGTGGACATCAGAGCTGGTTTTCTTCAGGCCATGTCCTTTCAAGAGCAGGAAAACTTGTTTAGAAGGATTCAGATTGGAGGGCAAGACTCAGTATTGACTTTTTTCTCTCTTTCCAGACCAGAATGTGGAGTAATGTGTACCAGTTTGCTGTAGGTATTCATATAAAACTTCTGAGGCTGTCGTTCTCCCCAGGTGTGAATGCCTGCATTAGATCAGATCTGTAGACTTGTGTTTCTTGTCCCCAGCAGGGAAGATACTATCTCTGAGGTTGAGCCCCTTACTCTTTAGGTGTGCCCATCCCTGTGGTTTACCCAAATTCAAGAAGACCCTGAAGCGTTTTGGCAGTGGGAGGACTGTGTTTGCACTCTCCTTGGCAAAATGTAGGGCAGGGGCATGGGGAAGGATTCGTCATGCAGAGGCTCTCCTATAGAGATTTGTCATTTAATTCCACCTCACCCAGTGTTAAATAGCGTTTGAGCAAGTTAAATAGCAGGTAGGTGGTATGAGGGACAGATTTGGCAGGAAAAATGACTGGAGGAACTCAACTAAAATTAAAGTGGCCTTCCAGTGACACAAAGACTGGCATTTTTTATTTGCTTAGTGTAACTTTTTAACTTCCAGTTACACTCTAGGGATTCATTGGCATTTTCCTCAAGCTTTGTTGGACTTTCGATTCAGTTGCACAAATCTCTAGCTGGCTCTTGCCATCCTTCCCTGTACTCTTTAGCAGGAAGTGGGACGGGCTTTCCTTTAGAAAGCTGAAGTCAGTGTCCCCCCAGATCCTGAGCCTACCTCAGAGCTTGAAGTTTTCACTAGTTTACATCCTTGAAAGCTTGGTTTGGCATAATGGCAAAGATTGGCATGTTTATTTTCTTTGAAGCTGAAGGGTGGCTATTGTGTTTTAAGAATGTCTTTTATGAATTCAAAGGACCGTGGTACCAGCTGAAGAACACGAACATCAATTTCTAGATAAATTATTTCTGCTCCCTAAGTATTCACAGGGGCCATTTGGCAGGCAATTAACCTTACAATAGAATATTAGAGATAACTGACATAGTGGGTAAGAATTGAAAATCGTAAAGATTTTTAAATGGCCTTTCAAATCAATGTCATCTGCGCCTTCCCTGTTACCCACTTTCACAATGGCTTCTCAGCCATTGTCAGTAAAGGGGGTGCTTGACATCATTCCCACCCCTCAAAAAGATTGAGATATGTGTCTCCTCCTTTTAAGTTCTGCACATTCAGGGGCTTGTATCAAGTATCTAATGTGAGAGCTGTCACGAATTGGCTGGAGAGACCTTTCTGCTGCAAAGAACACTGGGGATTTGGATTTTTTTCATTTTAAGAGTGTGAAATAGTTGGTTTTAAACAGTGGGTAATTTTTCCCATGCTTACCTACTGTTATTATGTGCTGCAGAATAGTTTTAGAGCAATTAAGTGTATTATCATTTGTAGAGATGAGTCACTCATGTAAAACACTGCTAGGAAAGAGCACGGGCTTTGTATGCTGAAATGTGCACTGTTCATTGCTGTACCAGGGATCAGCCAGGGATCACAACACAATTCGGGTAGTACCATGTAGATTTGATATCTTCATTTTTGTCCAGTCATCCCAAGCTCCAAGTTTTAATTTGCTGTATAGCATAGATGTAAAGGAATGGGATTTAGTAGAGAGAGATTTGTGCGTACCACATGCTTATAGCATCTTCTTCAGTTGCTGCTGCCTTATTTATATATTGTGGTGGGGTGTATGTTGTTCTGTTGTTTATAAGTTGAGAAACTGACAAGATAGGCAGGTCTGGGACTGGAAAACCTCTGATTGGTTCTTGCATCCAGACAAAAATTGGAGAGGCAGCTTAAACTTGGGAATTTAGGTTTGAATCTGAACACTTTTGTCCTGGGCCTTGCAAAAATCAAAGGTTCTAGGCAAGAGAGTCTGGTTCAAACCCATTTTAAGCTCAAGGCTGTGAGTGGGATTTGTGCAGACTATAAAGTCCTGTGAATATTGTATGCATACATTTAATGAGTGCTTGGCAACTTATTCCATATGTCCTAAAGTAATGTCACGTATTTCTTGGTAGCCTTTTTACCTAACCTGCAAGTCTATTCAGTGCAACACTTGTGGTATATATGACACTATAAGAAAGAGTTATAATACCATGTTAGATACTTAGATATTAAAGATACAAATGGCTTACCAATGTGGTGACTCGAAAGTCCTTGTCAGAATGGCAAGAAACTTTCTAATATGGTATTGGGTGAAGCTTGGGATATGGAAAAGTTGTTCAGTAAAATGCATTTCCATTGCTCTTGCTGCTTTTCCTCTAGCTTTTCCTGTCTGCCGTTGCTGGCCCATGGCCCTGTGTAACTGAGTGCACTCTGTTTCCTTTAAAAGCTGGTGTTAGGTCTAGCTGCATGTGTTATGGTGGAGTGCTCTGGATTTGCTTTCATCAAGCATCCCTGCAGAACAGTGTTTTAATCTTCAGTTCTTGTTGATCTAAATGCTATGTTTTCTGAAAGAGGTGTTACGTAGATGATAAGTCATGACAGCAATAATGGAAGAACTATGCACTGAAATGGAAGGGTTTTCCCCAACTACCTTGAAGGTTCAAAAGTGGTTGGCACCAGATTACTGAACTGATAAAGCCCAAGACACATGAGAAGCTACATATCTAATGCTAGGTTTAAATTTGGATAACTTTGCTGAAGGCTGTGGTAACACCACATAGCATTGGGATAGGCTGGGGGTTGTCTGCAGCTAAATAGCTGGAGGAACAATAATGCCCAAATCAGATTTGTTGGCTGAGGGTTTTTCGCTTGGGTCTGGATCAAAATGCAAGAGGTGAGATATTAAATTAGAACTGGGAACTGTGAAAGGCAAGAAATAGAATGACTTGAAGATAAAAAATGAAAAGCACCAAGCTTGCACAAGGAAAATTCAGCAAGAGCTTGTAATTAAAATCATGATGAAGGGGCTCTAGAAACATGAGTGAAGCAACCTTGTAGTGCAAGGGAACAGGCATCACCCCTGTGCCTTTCTTCCTGTATCCCTGGAAACAGTGCTTTATTCTTTATGAACAAGCAGGATAATCAAAAGAAGACTTGATTGTATATTTTCAATATTTGAATGATGCGCAGTAACAAATGGTTCCTAAATACAGGTTAATGATAACTGTTAAGAATTATCTGTTACTAGAAGTGGACTTTCAGAACAGAAGTAAAACTCTCAGTTGAACCAATAGCAGCACTAATCAGGAGTCTGAATCATTAATAAGGGGCTAATTTTTATGCGGTGTTTTGCATTTTCAAAACATTGAACCAAAGAACACATTTCAGGAAGAGAGCTAGCATCAGCTTTTTGTAAACTTGTTGGCATGGCTGCTGGGAAAAGGACATACTGTTCTCTTGTCTGTATTTGCAGAGTCGTGTGGCAGTGGTATATGGTGTAATAGCTGGTTTTACCATACCAGTGACAGTGAAATGAAGCTTTGAAGTGTTTATTTTTTTGGCTCCATTTCCCCAAGCTCTGGTACAGGAAAAAAAAAAATAAAATTCTTCCAAATTTGTAATTTTTCTTTGGTTCATGACGTTGTTCGCTGTGTGAAACCCACCTGTATTTTGAGTAAAGCTAGTCTTCCTCATGTAGCCTGCTTGAAATCAAAAGGTCATTAAGACATACTGAACATCACTTAGAACATTTTGTTTGATGTAGTCAGGTTAAAATGTTTGATCACCAGCTTTAGTTGTATAGGGAAAAAAAGGTAAAAGATACTGTTTCTCTCATCTTTGGCTCAATCTGTTGGGTTTAAGACTTGTGGTTACAAGGACATCTGGGTCATAATTATTACTGTGTAATGGGAACATCTAAAAAAGCCAGTATTTGTTCTGCAGTAATAGAGCCAGTGAGAAATTACTCTAGTCAGAGAAAGAATGAGTAATTTTGGAGAAGTTTGAAGATTTCTTTAATTTTTTTTTTTTCTCTTTATGACATGTTTTAAGGTTGGAGTACCCATTCAGAGCACTAGGCATCACTGACGTAGCTTTTATGTGAAGTGCTAGGCAAGCACTGCTCCCTCTAAAACACAGGAGTGACTCAGTGGTGGGCTAATTGATCAATACCAAAGAAGAAGTTGCTTTTGGTGTATTGTTTCTACCTGTTCCTTTCTAAGGCACATGTCACAAGTGCTGCAGTGTTAACACTGGTTTTAAGCACAAGGTAGCATATTGGTACTTTAAAAGCCTTCAAATATGAATATTTTAAATCTAGAGATGCATCAAAGCATCATCTTGTTACTACAGTGCTGTAAAGCACAAACTGGTTGCATGTGTTCATTATTGTGGAATCCCCTTTTAGCCTTGTTTGAAGTGCACTGTGGTGGCAGTGTCTTTGTAGTCCTGATGGTCTGCAGAAATCACAAATGAAAGGTTGCAGAAAGACAGAGCAGGATAGATCAGAGGATGTGTCTGCAGAAACCCAGTGACCTTCTGTGTACAAGGCACATGTAACTTCTCAGTGTAGAGAAGTTCATGCCCTGTCTAGCAGGGAGCCACTGCAGTTTGCATGCATATTTCAGCTGTCTTTATCTGGGGCATTGTTGTCAGGTATATTTATTTGTCTGCTTAGATTGCTTTGATTTTAGCTTGAAAATTAATTCCTTATATCTTTTGTTTGAGTGCTTTGGAAAAATATCAGTCATCACCACCAGCAGCAGTAAGAATGTTTGTTGAAGATGAAGAAAATAAATCAAGTAATTGCTAATGATGTCCTAACTTAAAGCAGTTTTTATTACAAAAAAAACCAAAACACCCTTATTTTATTTGATCAACACATTGATAAATCCATCAAATGAAATACATTTTAAAGGTTTAGCATTTTTATTTTCCACTTCTCTTTAAAGAAAAGGAAAGGAGGTAGGGTTGTTCTGAGCAACGTCCTTGCTGTGTATCAGGTTGCTCCAAGTTGGCTTTATTGCTCATGTTTATAAAAAATATGGCTGCCTAAAAAGTAGAATTGTAAAAATGCTACCACAGGGCAAAAACCATAAGCTTGAGAAATGCACTCAAAAAAATATTCTTAGAAATAAACCCCCTTGTTACTCTTTTCAACATCTGGGTTAACTTCTGCCTCTTTGTTTAAGCTGGGCTGTCCCTCTTTTATGTCACTTAGTCTAGAGAGAGGAGAGTGGCACTGCCCAAAAATGAATCCTTCCTATTCTGGGCTCCTCTATTCTGCAATCACCCGCTCTTCCTTTCTCTGTGGAAAAAGTCCTGGTCCTATGTGACTGTTTTTTCTGACAGCAAGTCCAGGCAAGGCAAGGGTGACCACATTCTTTTCCTCTTCCCCACCCACCCTTAAGGTCCATTGGTTAGCATTTTTTTTGTACTTTTGTATGCTCAGTCTTGGCTTCAGCCTGTGCATGTTTGTAGTGTTCTAAAAGCGCCTTTCTAGGATCTTGCACACCTCATAAGGATAATTATTATATGGGCTCCCTCCTGCTAGCTTCATAACCAATCTGATTTTCTGAGTTTTGTCCAAATATTGAGCAAGTTACTGTGGCTGAAGCTGAGACTAAGCTATGCCCAACACCACCTCCATCCCTCAGACAGAGCCGTGATTTTCCAGACTCTCTTCTCTGGGCTTCAGCTGCCCTTCCCTTTGCAAAAGTGCCTTGCAAGTACCAGCAAATAGGAGTTTCTTGACATGAACATGAAATCTCACTGGTGTTTGCAGGCCTGTGCAATGCAGGCATGGAGCTAGGCTCTCTACAGTTGCTACCTTCAACTTTTTGTGATTTGCAGGCACTTGAGCATTTTCTATTATAGGTGCAGACCTTTTATTCTGACCTTAGCCTGCCAGCAGCAGACTTGCTTTTCTCTATCACCTTCCAGTGAGTGATTCTCTGAGGAGCTGTGGACTGTGAAGCTACAAAATTGTATTCAATTCTGTACTGGTCTACCATCAGTAAATTTTTATCTGTTCCTTTATTTATGGCACCTGCCTGATACACTGAGCTTTGTCTCTTTACACGTCTCATCAATCTGTGGAAGTACAATCATCCATTTTATCTCAGAAGACACACACTCTCTCTTTAAAATTTATTTATTTATTTATTTTTCCCTGGAAGAGATACAGGGCACCAGTTTGCTTCTGACACAGGCAGCCACCTTTGTTTCCCACCTGCTTTCACAGGGTTCTTCACCACAACAATTAAATCTTGACAAATCAAAAACTGGGTGTGAGACAGTATGGAAACAACTCACAGTAGAGAGAGCCGAGTGAGGCAAGGACAGTGGTGCTTCGCAGAAAAACCTGTTTGAACAAGAAAAGGTTTTGCTGACTGTGATTCTGTCACCTTCCCTGCTGGCCGCAACAGAGGCTCTATCCCACCAACCTCCCGGTCCTTTAAAACTACAAATTAGGAGCAGGAAACACCAACCTTAAGCCATTCCCCCTTGCCTTATCACTACATGCCCTTTTAAAATGTTCCTCTGCATCATTCTTGTAGGCCCCTTTCAGGTACTGGAAGCTGCTCTAAGGTCTCCCTGGGGCCTTCTCTTCTGCAGGCTGAACAAACCCAGCTACCTCAGCCTGGCTTCTGAGGAGAGGTGTTCCAGCTGCTTGAGCATCTTTGTGGCCTTCCACATGGTAAACTTTCCTTTCTCATATCATGCTTTTAGCAGTCAGCAGAGTGGCACTAGGCAAACTCGCAGGAGCACTGGCCTTCAGCAGAAGGAGCTGTGCTCCACCAATTCCTGTCTGCTGAGACCATCAAAAGATAAGAAACCGCATTTTAAAATACCTCCTCTTAAAAAGAAAACTATTAGTCCTGCTTAAGAGAAGGGGGAGGGGAGGACTTCTTAGGCTTTCTGTTTTGCATCTGCAAGTGTTGTATGCTGGTAGTGGAATATGCTTGGATCAACTGAATTAGCAATTTCTATCAAATACCTTGAGCTTACAAAAATATTTATTGAATGCACTGAAAAGTGACAACCTTATAAAACCAAAAGCTGGCTAAGTTTTCTTTACAGATATTGCCTCTTCTTTTTGTGGGGCTGTTAGTCATCAGCCAGAAGAGGAAATGTCAGGACTTGATTTGTGGGCACATCCCTACCTGAATTCCCACTGGTTTCATTGCAGCAGAAAAGACAGAATGGGGAGGCATATGAAAATATTGTTGCATGGTGCAGTGATAGAATCATAGAATAGTTAGGGTTGGAAAGCACCTTAAGATCATCTAGTTCCAACCCCCCTGCCATGGTCAGGGACACCTCACACTAAACCGTGTCACCCAAGGCTCTGTCCAATATGGCCTTGAACACCACCAGGGATGGAGCATTCACAACTTCCTCGGGCAACCCATTCTGGTGCCTCAGCACCCTTACAGTAAAGAACTTCTTCCTTATATCCAATCTAAACTTCCCCTTGTTTAAGTCTGAACCCATTATCCCCTGTCCTATCACTACAGTACCTAATGAACAGTCCATCCCCAGCATCCCTATAGCCCCCCTTTAGATACTGGGAGGCTGCTCTGAGGTGTTCATGCAGCCTTCTCTTCTCCAGGCTGAACAGCCCCAACTTTCTCAGTCTATCTTCATAAGGGAGGTGCTCCAGTCCCCTTATCATCTAACTTAGCAAGCCTGAGGCAGTTGCGATGCTCACAAATTTCTTCAGGAAGATGAAAGATGTTTCCTTTGATTAGTGCTCATGCCCAGATTTCTGGGTTTGTGCCTAAGAAATAACAACCTGGAATTTTTCTGCTAGTCTCTTAACTGTATACTATACAAATTGATGTTATCCAGCAAATACAGCCTATGTCCAATCTTGTTTAATAATTTGAAGACAAAAACAAAACGATGAATGGAATGAGTCCAGTTGGAGAAAATCTTAAGGATGGCTTTGCTGGGATCCTAAGTATTCTCTGAAATTCTGGTTCTTGGTGTCTGTTACTGACATCTGGTCTTCCCTTTTAGGATGCGGCTGCCATGCCACATCTTTAGTAGGTAACCTTGCTTTATTTTGTCAGGGTATTTTTTAAAAGGACAAGCGAGAACTTCCCCATGAAACCAAAGTAGACATCAGACATCAGATGCTGATTGTGTGACTGAGAGTGTAGCATTTAGATACCTCAGATTATTTCTCCCTTGCACTGTGTTTTATCATGAGCAATCTTTATTTTGTCCACAGTCAGTGTGACTCCTCAGGAAGACTGGAAGGTGTTTGCCATGGTGTTAACTGTGGACAGCAAAGTGCTTGGGGGTGTTTTTTTAGCTCTCTTTTTCTAATGGGATTGGAAGCAATGGAGAATGGTTCAGTGAAAGTTTTCTCTGCTAGCACAGATATCAAACCAAGGAACTTATGGTTCCAATATGTCATTTCTTCTTTCTTGAGAACATGCCTGTGAGTAATATGCCAAGCAGGAATGTCATAATTGTTAATATTTATTCTCTTCCTTGTTGTGCTGGAGGAGGAGTTGACTTCTGAAGCACCTTAGAGGTGGTGCTCTGGTTGCTTCTGCAGTGCGAGTCGGTGTTCACATAGGAGTAAAGACAGCAAGGATTCAGTGAAAAGAGGGAGAGAAAGAGGAAAGACTTGTATTCAAAGCAAGGCTCAAAACCAGCTTTCCATTTTGTATCTTACAGATGCCCATCATGATTATATTTAGAAGAAACCAAGGTAGGGATGATTTGTTTAGGCAAGAAATATTATTAAACAAGTCAGTGAGTTAACATATATATTCCATTTCCTGCTTTACATGTAGGCAGGTTTTATGTGAGCTTTTTAAACTCACATGTTTTTCTGTTTGAGCCACATTGGGAGGTCTGGCCAAGGTTTAGGTCTAGGTCTGCTGCTGTGTTCAATTCCTTTCTGCTCTTGGTAGAAGACCTGTGTGAGGATTTTCAGAGTATTGAATACACAATATTTAAAGTTGCAGTTATATCCATGATTTGCAGAGGGCAGTCAGTCTTGTCATGTAGGGCAATTAACTGGGGAGTTGGGGTGTGTAGAAGATTATTAATGCATAATCTACTTTACAAAATTAAGCACAAATATGAATACTAAGGTTTGTTCATCAAAAATTCTTTACTGTAATCATATTTTGTAAGAAACTGACGCAAAATAGCCATACTTAGTTTGGAAACCAGGTGTGGTGCTCTACAGTGCACTCTTCTGCGATTTAAGATGGCACCCAAAACCTTTCACCACTGAAGATGTGTGCAGAAATTTTGGCGTTGCACTAAATGGGATACCACTTCAGGCAGCAAAATAACTAATGCGCTATTCATGTCACTTCTTCTTTAATGTGTGTTTTTGTTTGTATCTATTGTAACATATGTTCTGAACACAAAATAATTACCTAACTGGCAGTTTCTCCAAATTGGTCTTTGGAAAATTCTCCAAGTTGGAAAACAGCAAAAATGAAAAATACATTTTAGCTTTCATGTTGACTAAAATACACTTGATTAGCAAATAGAAATAGTACTTGCTTGGGAAAAACATCTGAATTTTAAAAATTTATTGATTTCTGCTAGCATAAGTGCTTGTTTTATAAAGCTTGCAGTTTTATTTTAGTAACAAACCAAACTTCTTGGGAGTAAAATACCTCTCAGCTTCCAGAAAGGCTTTAAATTAATCTCAGAAAGTGATGGGAGACCTGTTGCCTTGTCATACCTAACACTGGTGAATACCCACAGTAATTCAGTGTGTATGTACCCAATGCAGCAGTAGCTTGGGCTCTTAACCAACTCATCCTATTAATTCTAATTTTTCTGCGTAACTTGGTTTATTGCATGAAAGAGCGTCCTAAGACTTGTACCCAAAAGATCTGGTGACGTACATGGAGTATTACCTTGTTGGTGAAACCTAATTGAAATAGGCAGGAAATTGCAGAGGCTAATTCTGGGTCCTCATCCATATGGACTCCCTGCAAAGTGGTAACTTGCTCAGTTCAGTAATTACTCTGATTAAGTACACTAGCATATGCAACAATAATTTTGGCAATGGAGAAATAAAGTAAAATAACTAAATTGTGAAGGCTTGGAGATCTAGTTTCAAATATAATGGTGCAACCATCCCCTCTCTCCCCAGTTAATGGCTTCATCAACAGTAGTTCTTAATTTTGTTTTTGTGAAGGATGTTGCCACTCAGCTTGTGCTGTGATTTTTAAGAATCTGCACTATCAACTTGGAAGAGATGAACTAGTAATTGTGGTTGCTTAATGTGGCATTTAGATGTAGACTGATCTGAGTGATTGCACAGTTTGTGCAGTCCCCCACTCCCCCCCACCCCCCACCCTTTTTTTTTTTTTGTTCCGAGCTCATATACATAATTAAACACTGTTTAAAAATGTACAGTTTTCTTGTTTC
>WYDI02029791.1:0-19543 GCA_009867235.2 Psittacus erithacus
GGACTGTTCTTATCTCAACCCGTGGGAGTTACATTCTTTCGATTCTCCTCCCCATCCCTCCGGGAGTGGGGGGGAGGAAGGGGGAGGAGTCAGAGAGAGGCTGCATGGCTGACCTTAAAATGCGACAGTTATATAGGGCAGAAGCCTGTACACATATAAAGAAACAAAATGTGTTTACCTCTACAAGGGACTGTTGCCTTTGGTTGTGAAGGGATTCCAGAGATCTTGCTCAGCTTGGCTACATTTTAGATGTATAAGAATAGGTGAGACGAATCCCACCCTGAGTGCCTAGAAAAGAGTTTGATCAAAGCAAACCTACGCCTTACTTCGTCCCCAGTGACTCTGTTGAGCAAATGAAGCCTGCCTTTGACATTCAAATGGGATCCAGCTGGTGGTAATGCATAACTCTGTGTTTTAGTCAGTCAGCTTTCTCTCCTTTGACAGATACTGGAATTATATTTAATGGAGTTAATGGGCTCTAGGATACAATTCCTCTCATCTATGAGTAATCATCTAATGCAGGTCATATACAGGTCAGCTTAAAAGTTAATGTTTGCCTTCACTGGCTGTAAAATGGGTCTATAATGTAGCAGTGAAGGAGGAGCCTAGCGTCAGGGTGAGAGCACCAGGCTTGTAAATACCTTGCTCCCTGTATGGTCAAGCATTAAATGGCTTAGAAAAGTTATTTATTCCAATGTCTTCTGTTGTCTTCACCCTTATTCATTCTTTTAAGATAAGTTATACTCTCATAATTAATTGGGCTAAAAGCATGCTCACGGTCCTTGTAGCTGATCAGCTGAAAGGAGGCAACTTGTTAAGTCACCACAATTCAATTGTGTTTGATTGTACTGCTAAAACCTAAAGCTTTGGCTTTCCTCTGCTGTGGGTTTAAATCACGAGTAACTTCCCTGAACATTAGATTTATTTCACAGAATAAAACCCACATGAGAAGAGAACAGGGCCTCAAGCCACCCAGTTTATACAACAATAAAAGGGAGAAAGGAAATTTATGGATTACATTAGCAAAGAGGTTCATAAAATCAAACTTACAACTTGAAATAGCTACACTAATTAAGAAAGTAGGTAGCAGAAGTTGGAGGTTATAATGTAAACACTGTACAAAAACATAGAAATTTAATTTTTCTTTTACTAAAAATCCAACTGTTAAACAATAGCTAAAACCCACAGAAGTCTTGAATCATGAGTGATTTAACTTAATCAGAGGCATAGGCATATATATCCTGCGCAATGGAAACATACAACTTAAAGAAATCACTTAAGTGATTAGGAAGCCTTTAGATATCTAAAGTGTTTCCTATCACATTGTATGCATCTGAGGCATGAACACAATTTGATTATTCAGTTAAATACATTAAAAACCAGAAGCAAACCAAACACACCATACTGTTCAACATTGTAAAACAATTATTCTATTCAGTCAGCGCTTTGAAAACAAACCTATTCCAGCACAGCTGGAAGCCTGCAAGTGACATTTTTAACAATCGCAAGCAGTAGTTAACATAATGTAGTGAAAGAAAAGATTGACTCTTTTGGTCTTTTTGTCCACATATTTTACTTTTAAATTTATATTTGGTTTATGATTTTCATGTAATAGCTTGCTGATTCTTTTGTCTCCCTTGAAAAGTTCTAATTAACAGTTTTCACTGGCTTTGGTGCACCTGTCAGTAGAATTCCTTCTAACATGTTTTAACACGCCTGAAGTCTGGTCCAGCGTGCTTTTATACCAGTAAGTGTATTTGCTTGTTTGTTTGTTTCAAAATCAGATGCAAACCTGCAAAAGCAGGTTTCTGTACCAAAAGGAATTGTGTCAGGTATGTTGGTAGAGGGATGCTCATAACTGATTAACTACTTCTAAATATACCTGTAAATAAGGAAGCATTTCTGTACTTTAATCTTGACAAGTGACCTCTCATGGGTTTGTGCCATTCAGGGCAGATGTCAGTAAAAAGCAAGATAAGACACACCAAAATGATACTGCACAATGACTCATGCCTGAAGAAAAAGAAAAACATCTGGGAGCAGAATGTAAATGCTGGGTTTGAAATGCTCTAGCCTTTTTTTGTCATCTTGGTGAAGATGAATCATAAGACTGGCTAATACCAAAGCAGATCAATTCAGACATAGATGCCCCAAACCAACCCACTGAACTGGATTTATTGTGCTAATACACCTATACTTGCTTATTTTAATTAAATGACCAGACAGAAGCTGTAAAGCCAGACCAAAGAATGAAAATCATTTACTGATGAAAGACCGGAAGACATCATAATGGGTGATCAGTCACCTCATGCATCTTTAGGCCACAAAATTAGTGGGTGAAGAGTTAGGAACTTAAGAAATGGAGAAGAAATACAAACTACTTTGCTGCACAGAAATAGCTCCAAAGCCAAGTGTGTGGCCAGATTCAATAATTGGAGAACCAGCCCTGGAAATGCTTTGCCAGGTCTGGGAAAATCAAGGTAATGCTATATGCCTTACAATACACCTCAGGTTACATGTACCTGCTGTGTGGGTGAGCTCCAGACCTCATCCATCCCATCTGCTGTTACCAGAGCTTTTCTACAGCTGACATCAGATGGTCATAAGGTGCCAGGATTTGTCCTAAGGAAGCCCTGTGCTGCTTATTGCTGAAACACAGGCTTCTTTAAGGCTGCCTACACAAACCATGTCTGCACAAGCTATCAGGTCTTGAGAGTGCCTGGGACTTCAAGCACTCAAACCAGCTGGCTTGGGTGCCCTCCATAAGCTTTTCAATAGCGTAGTTTTATCTCCTACTCTGAGTGTTCCTTTGGAGGTTTCAGCCATGCTCTGATGACTGTAGAAGTGTGGGGGGACCAGACTTTTAAATTAGACACTTCAACCTTATTCCTTAGAGCTGATCGTTGAGAATCTCCACCACTATGCCCATGATGTCTGATCCCCAGCACCAGAATGAGCTGTACAATAGTTACAAGCATGGATTTTAGTGGTTGCACAAAGATACGAAGTATTCGGGGATATTTTAAAACCTCGTATTTGACAGGGAGGGTATATTTGGGGTGGGGTTGGTTTGTTTGCCACTGACTCCTTCCAGCCCTGCAAAGAGGCATACCAGACTTCTGATTTCAAAACATCAGGAGAGGGACATGGGCAACCCTAAGGCACCATGTAGGAGTACTTTTATTCCTCCCAGACTCACTTAGATTTCTACATGCAATTCAGCACATCTGAGCAAGAACTGATTAGAGTTTACAGTGCTCTGTCAACATTCTATATTCAGGAATTTTCAGAGGAAAAAAGAGCCAATGACAGCTTGTTGGAGGAATCAGTAAGAAGAAGATGTTTTTTAGAAACCTTTATCCTACAAGCCTAATGTACTATTAAAAGATACTCTGAAGTCTTAGTGGATTCTTGCTTCTTTTGTTGCCATACCAAGCATTTTCAGTTGTTGTGATTTCCTTGTTGTATAGTTTTATAGTAGCCATAGAAATAAATTGGAATTTCTTTCCTTGCCTTTTTATTTTCAAATAATACTAAAAATAAAAAAATAATGACTGAACTTTTTCCCCATGGATTTCATGGATCGTACTCTTTAAATTTCCTACTTTTTTCTTCATCTTAATAATTATGGTTAGGAACTTGTTTCTCCCCTCTTTTCACATACCTGAAAGAGCAAATTATAGAAACTGCTACCAGTTCACATTTTACTGTAGACTAAACCTTTTCTGAGATTGTTCATCCAGAGCACAGCCTCAGCTTGTGACAGCTTCCGCATCTGTGTAACCTGAGTTTTATTTCAGACATGTTGGGCTGTAAATCTCTCAGATCTCACTGAATCTTATAAAAATTGGTGTTAATATCTGTAGTACTCAGAAAATGAAGGAAAGGTCAATACCATCAATTCAGCTTCAACTGAGGTCATGCCAACATCCAGGACAGATCCTCATATAAGTTGTGATGACTCATCTCTTTGAAGAAACCTGCAGCTTGGGTCATTTCTTGGTTATTACAGAAAGATGTATCTAGTCATCAAGGTCTGCTGCTGCCAAAGAAAGGAAAAGAGTTGTCTAGCTCTCAACTTTGGGAACAAAACTGTTTTAATTTTCCATTAATACACATCAGTATACATGTCTGGCCACAATGCAGGTGTTTTTTCAGTGATGTGATATATCTTACTGAACACAAAAGATTATACATTTTATTGGTACAGTCATTTTCAGAGCCAAATAGTGCTGTATACAATAAAATTAGAAAGCAGCACACAATACCTCACCAACACAGTCTATAATCTAATAGATAAACATTCAGAGTGAAAAAGTGAAAACCAAGGAAGAGTCAATGCAACTTTTGCATTTGGCATAATGCCTTCTTTGCGACCGTATCTTTCTCTCTTTAAGTAAAAGCTTCTGGGCAGACCTGCTGGCCCAGAAGTTATGACCCAGAGCATACAAAGCCCATCTTCCCAGAGAATAATCTGTATGGCAGTCACTTCCACATAATGACAAACCTGAAAGTTATAGAAAGGAAGGAAACTTCTGAAGGAAGCTTCAAATTCTAGTGATCAAAAGAGCTGCTGTCAAAAATGTCGTTCTTCTCTGTTTCAAAGTTGCTGATGGTTACCTGGTATACCTATTGGCAAGGAATCTGCTTCTGTATGTCCCTTTATTCCATGTATCTATGCAAATTAAAAAAAATATATATATTTTCTTTTTAACTGAAATTGCAGGACAGACCTAGATATTTAATAGGAAGGACACTAATATACACAGTGTGACATGTAAGAGTACTAAATATTATATGAGTTCTAGTCCATAGTGAGTTAATTATATGTAAAATTATGAAGTGAAACAAAATGTTTCCTACCAACAAATTTAAACTTTATTAGGAACAAGTAAGGTATGATCATTTAATATATTTGGATTGTGTTTGAACAGCACAATAAGGCATTAGGAGCCTGGGAAGTAAGGTAAGGCAAATAGATAAGGAAACTGGTGAACAAGCAGCTTGTACTGAGGAAACTCCACTTGATATCTGTCTGATCATTTGATAGTTGGTACTGTAACACTGCCCAGCTGTCTTTTATTCAGTCTCAAAAGACTGCTCCTAAATGGCCTTTTCACTGTTTGTGGTTTCTGATCATGCTGGAGAGCTGAGGGTGAGGCAGCAGGGACAGGAGAGCTGGCCACAACACTGGCAGTGGAATCCCTGAACTGACCTGATAACTTGTGGTTACAGAGACATGAAAATGTGCCTGCTTATGAAAGTGGCAAAGAGAGAAACCTGTTTCCTTGTAATATCCACCTGTGGGCTTTTCAAAATTGGTAAATGTTGCCTAAAATTTATATCATCTCCTCTTTTGTTGTAGTCTAATGCTGTGAAAGTCTGGCATTATTTTGAGTAGGAGTCACTAGCTGCAGCTGACAGTGTGATGTCTAAAGCAAAGCTAATTATCTTGTGGTAATCATTTGGCCAGGTGGGATGATTCATCCACCGTAGGCGGCAGTGACTCAGTCCTACCAAAGGAGCCTAAACAGCCAGCTTACTCTATCAATTTAGCAAATAGTCAGCCAAAGCAGGTGAGATGAATCTTAATCTCTGCACATAAAATTATTCTTATGTACTATGAAGCTATCCTTAGTCACAGAGTGCCTTAAGATGATGGGTGCCAGCCAGTGCCTTTCACTGGAGTAGGTGCAAGAGTATTTTGAAGCAGGAGTGGTTCAAAGTTGTACCAAGTGAGGTTTGGACTGGACATTACAGAGCATTTCTTTACTGAGAGGGTAGTTAAACCCTGGAACAGGCTTCCTAGACAGGTGCTCAATGCCCCCAAGCCTGTCAGTGTTTATGAGTCATTTGGACAATGCCTTTAATAACATGGTTTAACTTCTGGTCAGCTCTGAATTGGTTAAGCAGCTGGACTAGATGATCATTATAGGTTACTTCCAACTGAAATAGTCTAGTCTCCTCTCCGACTCCCTCTCCTTTCCCTCACTGGTATTTTGTGTCCCACATCCTATTGGGCAACTATGCATAATTAAGTGAGCCTTTATCCCACTGTCTATCCTGCAGTGTGGTCTGCATCATCTGGCAACATCTACAGGAAAAAAGTCAAGCTCTGCCATTAATTACAGTGTGTTGAGAAGACTAAAATTTGTTTCTATCATTTGTCTTGGAAGTGCAGGTAAATAAATGAACTGTAAATGTCCTCAGCTAGTGGGTAGTTTTAAATTTCAGACTTTTCTCTAATGATCCCTTTCAAAAATATCAGTTTGAGATGTGCCTCTTAAATAAAATCCCAAAAAATTTTCAGTCTTTTTCATTGCAGTCCTTTTCCTCACCTGCATTTCAGGGGCAAAAAGGAGAACATGAAATAAATTATAAAATCCATTCTATAATTTGTTATGAAAATCCAAATTTGTTTTTAAGAAAGTGTAGAAAAATGGCACATTTGAATAAAATTTAAAATAACTGGGTATGAAAAGGATATTTTTCAATGTGAAATTGCTTTAAACTATTACTGACTTCTTTGATAAATCAGCCAAACGCTAAGAATTGGTGATGGTGAAAATTACAGATGAAGAGATAGATACTCTATTAACATACAGGCTCGTGTTCTTGCCATTGGTAGTTGATAATTTTTTCTGTCTTCAGCAAGGATCTGTTCATTTGATTTCTTCACCATATACTTAAAAGTCTGCCATGCATGCATGAGGGTCTGAAGAACAATGCCTTTTTTTACATTATCATATAAATTGCACAATTCAACTGTATTTCAATTTTTGCAGCACTAGCCCTCCAAGGTTAGGGTTAAAAAGAGTTGAGTTTAGAACAAAGATAAAAATTATTCATTCCAGAAAGTATTAATTTCTTTGGGGATATTGGGCAGCAACTAGAATAAAGTAAAGTAAGGTATTACAGGTCTCCCTTTATAGAGGATTTTGTCTTTTTGGGTTCTGAGCATCTACATGTACTGTAAAGTTTCTGTGAATACTGAAAAATGTCTGTGCAGGAAAGGACAAGAACAAGCAGTGGAGTGGAGCTGAACTGTCTACTTAAAGAAACCTATTATGTCTTTTTACATTTATTTGTGGAGCTACATTGCACTACTTAGCCTCCACTGAGATATCCAGAAAAACCTTGTTATTATAGCTTAAGATAATTTAATGCAGTTCAGGGTGTTTTCTTTTAGAGTGTTTTGCAACTCCCTCCTGCACTGCAAAGTTGTGGAAAAATATTAGAGTAAGAGCAGACAAAGCTCCTTATACATTAAGAAGCTTTATATATAATATAGTTTTTTCATTTCTTTCACTTCTGAAGTAAAATAGCACCTATATTAGCTGCCAGATAGAGCTACATGTAAAATCTGTTTTCAAAGATCTTCTTGATTGTCCTTTGTAAGTTATCAAGGTCATTAAATCTAGACCTGATGTTAGAAGAAGCAAGCCTGGAGATAAAGATCCTACCAGTCTGGAACTGTATTGGAGGTTTTTGATTCTATTACATACATCGCAGACTACCTGGTGTAGCCCTGCAGAAATCTGTTCTGAAATGGGCCTCAAGGACTATGAAGAGATTGATCATTTATATAAAATAATGTTCTTTTTCTGGTTTATTCTGTTTGTGCAGACACTGAAAAAGCATTTCCTTTCCTGACAAAAGCATTGTTCACCATCTGACAGGTCTTGTGAATCATAGAATCATAGAATAGTCAGGGCTGGAAAGGACCTTAAGATCATCTAGTTCCAGCCCCCCTGCCATGGGCAGGGACACCTCTCACTAAATGATGCCACCCAAGGCTCTGTCCAACCTAGCCTTGAACACTGCCAGGGATGGAGCATTCACAACTTGTGAAGCTAAAGGTAATATTTTATTTTGCACCAGTAGATAGAATTCTTATTAAATACTTTGCCATTGTGCCGAGTAATGTTCTGCTTGCCTCTGCTTTTTCTTATAAAGGCATATTAATTGTACCTTCCTTTTCCTGTTCCATTTCAAGTGTATGGAACAGCATTTGCCACTTAAGTTTACAAAAGAAAAAAAAAGAAAAAAACCCACAAGAAAACAACAAATACGGAATGTTATTCTTCTCATTCTTCTACCACTAATTCAGCAGAGCGTTTAGGCTTATGTCTAACTTTTGCCCTTCAGAAGCACTGGACTACAGCTCACGTTGAAGTTTGTTGGCACCTTGCTTCCATGAGCCTCTGAATAGAAATTTTTTTATAACATAATAGTTTTTAGAACAGAATTTAATCTTAAGGACTGCTGGGTCTTCAGGTACGGTTATGATCTCCATTTCTGTAGGAGTCACCACTGGTCATCTGCAGTAGTTAAAGGCATTGGAGAAAGCTGACAGAGTTCCTTAAAGAGTTTGACATTTTAGCAAAATCGCTAACAAATTGGTATTGTTTTTCTGATGCAGCTAATCCTCTTTTCTCCAGTGATGCAGATCCTTTTGATCTTTAGGTGAAAAGTTTACACATTTGTAAACAAAAATATAGTGGCATGGATGTCTGCCTGGGATAACAGATGTTATATGCGTTATACTTATTTCATGGGTGATATTAATCTCATAAAAATACTCTTTAATCTGTTACTAATTTAACTTTAAAAAATAATCTTGTCATATTTACAAGAAAAACTGTAATTGACCACAAGACTAAGAAAGCAAGCAATACAGTAATTTCCTCCTACCATAACTGATGCTATTGTGAGAAAGCATGTAATTTCTCTAAAGCTGTAGAACAACTAGCAACCGCATTATGAATCCAGCTGAAGGGAAGACTTATGGACTCAGTCCCTAATTATGCCCAGAATTCATTGTTTTTGTTCTGTGAGGATGATGAACTCATAGGAATTTGCTGGGATTTCAGGCGCTGTACTTAGACCATTAAAATAAATCCTTAACACTGTAACATAGGTTTTGTTTGGTTTTTTTCTTCTGTGTAGATCAAATTATTCCTCATCTAGAGATATTTTTTTATTATTATTTAATTGTATCAAACACTTAATGGTTCAATTTTGTAATAAAATGTATTCTAAAGATTATATGCATTTCAGTATATAAAGGTATACAAAATTTGACCTAAATTCAAGGAAGGACATGCTGATCTTTTGAACCAAATACAGAAAAGGATGTGTTCAGCTATTTCCTGGACAAGCGCTTTAGTTGCAGCATAGATGAAGAATAATGAGAGTTGCAAAGGGGAATATTTCTCCCATACTGCAAAGTGACCAGGAAAATAAAAGGAGAGAAAAGAACCTCATAGTTTTTGATAACAAACATTAGAAGCAACAGAGGGGATGGATTTGAAAAAACTGTGCTTTTAAAATTATTTTTCAAGTTCAAAAAATATTTTCTTTGTTCATTTTAAAGATAATTTAAAAATCAAATGAATGGCCTTTTTATGTACAATCAGTAGTCCCCAAATATGTAAATGATGCTTTCTAATCAATATATAGGAAGAAACTGTAAGGTAGAAATATGATTCTTGACAAAAACATCCCTGCATAACTGAGAAAAAGTGGTCATGAATTTTTTTTTCTATATATAACCTCATAGTAAAGTTTTTTCTCCTGAGTGTGAATTGCTGATTGGTACTTAAGGACACACAAAAAATTATATTTGAGACATATAAGAACAATAGTTATAAAAACATGAAAGATATTAAAATGTACTAAAATAAAAACTCTTCTTTTGGAGCCTTAAACTGCAATTCATCAATTGATGTGGGATGACTACAGGAAAAACTTTAAAGTATAAACACTTCCTTGAGGAATACCATGTAACTGTCAATAAACCAAGTTCCAAGTCCTTACTTCATCCTGAACAATGCTTCCTTTTGAAAGAAATCCATGTAATGTAATCCGTTTGCCAGGCTAATCAAGACTGACCTCTCTATTAACATATGAAGAAAAAAACAAAACTACAAAGAATCATACATGTTGACAAAAGTGAGTGGAAATGTGCTTTGTAATTTTATTGACTGTGTAGAAATATCAAACCAAAAAGCAGAATTTGAGGTAACTTTATATTGTCCCCAAATACTTCAGTAAATGCAAATGCAAGAGAAAGCTTTGAGATATTACTGAAATACACATCTGTGGTTCTTTTAAAGTCCAAAATTCCCATTCAAAAACATGGCTTTTGTCCAAAGGCAATTTCCCTAGGTAATCAAGGAAAAGCTTTGCCTTTGCTAGCACCAACTGTGTAATGCACTTTCTTCATGTAGGCTGACAAATGCATTGAAAAGAATACTAAATTTGTACTGTTTTCCCTGACCCAGCAGAAAAGTTCAGAGATTTTTTTTTACTAAAATGCATGTTTGACCTTGGATTATTAAATAGGAAACAATTGAGTATATATGAAAAAGTTTTATTTTTATAGTCTTTCTGTTCTTCAGCCTGTCATCCAATAAAGCCAAATATTTGTCTTGCTATCAAAGAGCTATAACTACTCTGTCAAGTGTGACTTTTTAAACATGTCAAGCAGTCATTCCTTTCCCATTGCAAAACATCTAACTTAAACTTCCTAGCCTTCTTCTCAAACAAAAGTTTCAGAAAAATATGTGGTAAAATCCCGCTTTATAAAAGCCTTTTTGCAAACTGTTAATCAAAGACAAATCCAGAAAGATACTCCAATTAATATTCCTGATCTGAAGCTCAGGTAACTGGTGTTTCTTCACCAAGGTCCAAGCAACTTCTATAAACAATAGTTCAGAGGGGAACTGTGTGGAAGAGATAATATTTTTCCCATTGGTTGCCACCTATCAGGAATTAGAGTGCTATGGTATTTTGTTATCAAACTGTCAATGTTTATTTAAAGTTGTATTCTTTAATTGTAGCACAGGTTATGTAATTAAAGTGTCCTTCTTTACTGCCGCCTCAGCAGGAAATTCCAGGGTAAAATTTGTATCATTAATAAGCCACTGAAAGTAAATGAAAGTGACTTTCTGTGGCAATGGATGGTGTTAGAAATTTATATATGAAGCTGCCTAATACATTTCACTAAGAAATCACAGTTTTCAGCAGCTTATGACTTTGCCTTAGGTCAACTTTTCATGCTGAAAATTTCCATACTTGCTCTCAGCTTTAGGCTTTTCTTTTTCTTTTGGGGAGATGGGTGTTAAATTGCAGCAGTCTTTCAGGTTCTTCAAAGAATGAGAGTAGAGGGCAGTTTTACCAAAGCAAATTCCCAGGTGTTTGTCTGATGCTTTCTGGACTGTTCATAATTTATAACAGTGTTTTGGTAAGAATAGTGTTGAAGATATACATATCTTCTTCCTGCTTTACGTGTTCAGTTTGCCACGGATCTCCTTTGGGTGACCCAGGCACCTTGCTCCTGCTTTGGTTCCACAGTGTGCCAACTGCACTGAGCCCACTAGAGCCCTCACAGATACAGAACACCTGTCCCAGAAGCAAAGAGGCTTAGGATCAGGAGATCATTCCTATCTGGCCCAGAGCAACAATGAGTTGTGAGCTGGAATTGCCATTTGCATGATAGTCTAGTTTTTTCAAGAATAATAAATTACAGATATATACCTTCAATTCTTTGTGATTTTATAGGCACTCCAATTGACTACTATGTTGTAGACTGACCGCAAACACTAGTTCTGTGTCTTAAAAAACAAACAAAACAAAACAAAAAAGAAAAAACAAAAACAAACAAAAAAAAAAAAAACCAAAAAAAAACCAAACAAACAAACAAAAAATAACAAAACACAAACGCATGCACACACACAAAAAAAAAAAAAGAAAAAAGGAAGAAAAAGCCCAAGAAATTGCACAAACTCTCTTCTGGAAGATCTGAGGCTGTCCCTCCATCATCCTGTGGCAAATTTTCTCTACTTAGCTGGGGAACTGTAAGAAAAAGTGACCTTTTCCAAGCAGATCTCAAGAAATAAACCTGCTAATTCTGCTTTCTGAAGGTCAAATGGTTAGATGAAGATTAGCGAAGAGTCTCTATATACATTTGGGTTTGACCATCCAGATGTGTGACCACCTGCGATCAGTTCCAGGTTGGGATGTTGGAGGGAATACCCACAGTGCTCCTTTAGGGGTTGAGAATACAAAACCACTGAAGTTTCCAACAGATAGATAGGTATAATAAGAGATACTGAGTTCTGGACATTCTTTGTTTACCCTGCAGCCATTTTCCAGTACCCCTGACCCTAGCCTTTCTTTTCTGTAGCAGAAAACACCAAGCACAGAATTTAGATATATAGCGATTTTATGCACAGGCTATGCAGTTATATAACAACCTTGGAAACACATAAAGAAAATGATGTTGTTTTGTGAAGACTTACAAAGTAATATGACAAAAGAGACCAAAATATTCTTCATGGCTGGATTTTGGGCTTTGTTCTAGTTGTCCTTGGAAAACCAAGGAAAAACCAAAAAGCCCAAGATCATTTGTCTCTTGACTCAGCCGTACTGCTGACCCCTAAATCATCTTCAAAAGCCCAAAGTCCTGTACTTCAGAATTTCATTGTTGTAAGCTTTGGCTCAAGATCCTGTGATGACTACGATGAGAGAGCACAGTGAATGTGCAACCTGAACTAAAATTTTATTACCATTTTGTAGCCAACTTCCACTCAAGGTAGAATGAGGTACTGTTCCTCATAAAAATTGGATACTAAAAGAAAAAAAAAGTACAGATTTTTTCTATTTTACCAGTATGACAAGTTAACTATTCCCATTGTCTCTTACAAAAAAGGAGACATGAAATCAACCTACACTGTTTTCTGAATACCACAGAGCCTTCAGCTGACTTTTTGGCCATCCCTGTACAGGTAACAGAAAAGGACAGGTAGTGACTAGTGACTGATATTTGGCATTAGCTGGACACCTCAGTTTCTGAAGTTTCCCCTCTATTTCATTGCAATAAACACTTTTTGAGACACAAAAGGCCCCAGGAGACTTCAGTCCTCAAAGCAGCGACTTAAACTTTCTCGTTGAAACAAGTTCACACCATCTCCCTGTAATTTTCCAAAATGTTTTTACTCTTTGAAAAGCATACTGTATGTGGGCGGAGGCAATATTAACAACATTTTTCTAAAGCATAATGAACTCTTCCAAAAAGCTGAGTAACATACTCCATTCTGAATGTGTTCCGTACTGGCCTAAATTATTGCAAAGCTTCCCAGGTTTTTAGTAAAACCGTCATTCTCAGGGAAGTGAGCAAAATATCAGAAATAACGTGTAAGTTCAAATGCTCTTTAAATAGTATCTGCCTGCAGTCTCAGAACTGCTGACCATGAGTCAGAGCAGGGAGGCAGGTTTCTGCATTTGCTCTAAAACTGGGCAAAGCCTTCTGCTTTCTCCTGCTTGGCCATAGCAATTTTTAAGAGCTGGTTTTAACAGAATTACTCTAAGTAAATAATGGAGTAGAATTTTTATCACTGTCTAGAGCAACACCTAGGAAAAAAGATTGCAGATCATCTCAAAATGTGTCAAAGCAGGAATGTTTTCCCTTGGAATAAGGAATACAATGTATTGTAAATGCCAAGTTCAAAGCAGTTTTACAGCTTTGGTCAGGCTTACTAAGACCAGTAAATACACATCATGTCATAGAATATACAATTAAAATTATTTATATGCTCAAATAGAGAATGAAAACTTACTTTGCACCCACCCTTCTTCCCTCAAAACAACAGGAAAGGAATCAAACTGCATATCACAGATATGAGTCACATTTCAGTCGCTGCTGGAGATTACAGTGATGAGATCAGTGTAAGTCTCTATATTGAATGAAATGCTATTGCTTAGCGACAGCAGAGGCTGAATTTGTGATAGCAGTTCTGTAGACTTATACTGTGCACAGGGCAAGGTGGAACAAAATGGTCATAAAAGCATCCACAGCCATGTTTTAGTTCCATAGCTAGTATCAGTGGCAAGTTGCTTTGCTTTGTCTCAGGTTAAATGCACAGTCTGTCTGCATCATGATTCTGAAAAACTTCATGAAGCTGGATGAAAGTATCAACCTATAAACGGAGGACTTAACAGAAACACAGAAAAGCAAAGCTCCTGATTTTAGAAAATAAAAACATCTTTTTACTCTTTGTACTGACATACAAGACACAGACAGATTTCATAATGTAATAGAGCATGTTACACAGAGAAGAATGAAGTTGTTAAAACCAGGACATTCTCACCAGGTCTCTAAGGCTAGTATTGAAATGATTTGCTGGCTTTATAGTGCTCCATATATTTTCATTCATAGTGAATGTCTGAATTTGCATATTATGGTTAACTCTTTGAATTTCCTTTGCAGCATGTTATTATTCTCTAATCCTTTACTTTTCTAAGAAATTTAAGTGGTCTTTGGTAAACTTTGCATCAGAGAGTTGCCTTTGCAGATATCTAGGCTTTCCAGATGGGCATATATTTCCCAGATTCATCCAGAAACACCTCCAAAATGATAAAAATACCAAACCATGTGTCTATAATATATTTCTACTGGGTTTCAAATCATTTCTGTGTAGGATAGTATTAAGACCTGTCTGAAAAAAATCCATATTATTCACTAAGCTGAGCGCACAGTGCAATTGAAATTTATGCAGTTCATTCTTTAACTTCTGTGCGGGGCAAAGTCAGCTGTTGTAAAGAATATGACTGTATCATATTCAGACAACAGATACAAATGAAATATGAAGCAAATGGTATAATGAGTTGATGAGAAGACAAGATCCAATTCATTATTTTTAGTGTCACTGAAGTTATCCTACTAACATCACTTCTGGATTTGTCTGAGATCAAATGACAAATTGGTACATTTTTTTTTTTATTCTCAGATAGAAGAAAGGAGTGTCAGGAATGGAACAACATCTCACTGTGCAAGACCTCGTACAACTATAAAACAAATTTTAAGTCTGAAATTTTTTAAGTATAAGATAATATTTTAGTTATTCCAAGGGATTTTATCTTTTAGTGAAAAATGTTAACATTGCATTCAGATTAATTTAGTGACAAATTGTAGCCTAAAGGATTGAGCTAAATAATTTTGAATTTACATTAATAACTTGAAGCTGTAAAAAGTGTTTTATAATTCTGTGGTGCAGTTGTGAGGCACAGTTCTGAGATCATGAATAACTGCCACATGGTTTTGGTGTAGGCTCTGCTACTGTATCTTATTCATATGTTCATGTACTTCATGTAGATCCATGGCATCTGGGACCTGGAAAATTTTAATCTTTTCAGAAATCTAAAAAAAAAAAAAAATCACAGAATTCTGGATTCCCTTTTAGGTTTTGGTAAACTCAAAAAAAAATTTTTTTTGAAAATAATTAGTTTCTAAATGTTTTATCTACAAAGTAAATTATTTAAATTTTTATGTCCACAACATAAAACAGCACATAGCTGTCCATGTGACTCTGAAAATATGTACAGTGTGAGTTCTACAAAGGAACAGGTGGGAACTCACCTGAACTCACTCACTCACAGGAACTCACGTGGGAGTGTTTTGTGCTAAACCGTGAGTGTATTGCTAATTCATTTAAAAACGTAAAAGACAGTAATCATGGGTCATGACCCTTTCCCCATGATTAACAAACTTTCCGTAAAGGTTTAGTCTTGTGACTCTCATTAGCATTATCAGAGTTGTCTCTTACAATGGAATCTTTTCACATAGAAGCCCAATACAGTGGTTTGAGGAACCTGAAAATGCATAGGGCTTCTGAAGTTGATTTCCCTTTATGCAACATCTGTAGCCTAATTTCTCCCTTAACAAGTTTCACTATTAACCCTCAAAGCTTTTCAGCATGTGACCAACTCCAAACAGAATGTCTGTGAGGGCCCGGGCTGTTCAGGAGATGGGAACTTGACAAGAGAACATGTCCCGGACACAAGACCCTGCCTCCCCATGCCCCTCAGATCTGCAGCAAACCTTGCACTCATGGTTCATTACACTTCCAATTGCCAATTAACACTTCTAATGGGCATCCATAGCATCTGTTCTACAGCAGTGGCACAATGAGGTATCTGGAGCCACAGGGACCATTGAACAGCATGTCCAACACAGTCCAGGGCCATGTACAGGGAATTTCCTTCTGAAGCATGGGTAGGTACCCAAGTCCCTCAGCATGCAGTAGCTA
The DNA here is from genome assembly GCA_009867235.2 of Psittacus erithacus. Lineage (NCBI taxonomy): Eukaryota > Metazoa > Chordata > Aves > Psittaciformes > Psittacidae > Psittacus > Psittacus erithacus. The sequence continues at coordinate 16,092 of WYDI02029791.1, forward strand.
CAGGAGATGAGGAAGTGGTTGAATGGTTATCCTTTATATGACACAGAAATCTGAATTTTGTTCCAATCCCTCAGAGCATGTAGTCATTACATATATCAGAAAGGTCTGTGGGAGGACCCTTGGCATAAAAACATGAGCTTTGACCCAACTTTGTGTTCTTTCACCCAGTAACAATGAGGATCTTTTCCCAAAAGTCTCTTCCTGGCAAACTGTAAAACTGCAAAACTGCACAAGAAAAGAAGGCTCATTTGTGCATGCTTTCTCACTAGCATTAAGTGACAGTTGATAAGCTTTTGAAAATATTCTGCAGTACGCACAGTCTTAACTTCATTCTAATTCTATTGCTGCTATTAAATCTCTTCAAATCTCTCATAAGAAGGAGAGATGCTTCTTAAGCTATGCAGTGGTGCTACTTCCTTTTTCACAGAAGGATTATATGGGGTTTTTTAATTATTTCATTACTGCAAGCTTTTTTGGTTTTATCCCTATAGTAGGCATATAATTAAGCTTGATATAATAGCAAAGTTTTGTTCGTTATTAAGTATTGTCATTGAATGAGTTATGTAGTTGGAATAAAATCACAAAGAAATCTTGACCAAAAAAGTTAATATGTCTCTGTAACTGTTGTGGGTTTTTTCAAGAAGTGGTAAGATAGAAGAGCAATAAATTTCAGTACTATGAAGAATAAGCCAAAAAGTATGCTAACGAGCACAATAATTTATCTCAGTTTTTAGTGTGCTTGTGCCAACAAACTGTTCAGCCTCATCATGAAGAGCATAAGGTTGGTTTTACCAAGACCCCTGCTGGGTATTTGGTACAGAGAGTTCCCAGTTTAGAAGGAAAGTTTGCAATCACGAGCCTCTAAACAAATAGACTCAAAAGGCTCACTGTTCTCTGAATGCACCCAACTGTACTGAGCAAGAGAAAAGCAAAACTTTAGTGAGAACTAAGGAAACACTGGATCACATAAACATAATTGCTACATCACACTTCAGCTACAAATGTGCCATGAAGCATTTTATTGCACCTCGCATCCTAGTTCTGCCTGTGTGGTTTGTGCAGAAAGTACCATTCCAGCAGGCTTTGTCATGCAAGTGTGCTTTTGTGTCAGTAATTTGCTAATGCTGTCACCTTACAGAATGCAGCAGCATTAATCTTAGGAGTAGCATGTTAACATTCCCCAAATGATCACAGTATTTGGAGCACCTGCATCTGGTCTCTGCCTGCTGCTAGTGCTAAACCTTCATCTCACAAAGATGATCTCTCTTTTCATCTTAGGTTTGGTCTGTGAAAGGGAGAGTTTCTCATTGATAGGGTGACTTCAGCACAAGGCTTCTGGCTCCAATAGATCAAAACCTCCAAACTGACCAACACCCAATTATAAATCTTTAAAGTCTCAGTCTTATTATGCACCATATCTTATAATATATTTATACATTTTTGGGTGCCTAAGAAGTGGCACTATTATTAAACAGGAGGGAATGTTGAGCAAATTTCCACGTACTACAAAGCCTTTATTCCCATCCACATCCCGACTACATAAAGCCCTTGTAAACACTTTTTAAAAATCTAGCCCTTAAAAAGGTTCAATCACTTCTCAAAAATTCCCTAAGACCTATAGAAAATGGATATTATAGTCCCTTTCATATAGAAATGAGAAACATTACTCCATTTCTAATCATATTTTCATTCTTTAGGCAGGGTTGTCAGATGCTTTGCTTTGGTACATAGCAAGGTAATTAGAAGGTAAAAAAAAAATTAAAAAAAAGCTGAACAGCCATCTCTTATTAAATATCTCTCTAAAACTTGCAGCAGTGAGATCATATGCTTTACTTGTGTTATACAATTGATGACACACATAGCTGCCATGCGTCAAAAATCTGCATTCCACAGTGATGTTATAGACTGAGTTGGGACCAGCAAGGTGATCAGCAAACATACTAGTAGCATGGAAGTTACCGAACACTGTGCCTAGTCAGGGAACAACTTCCTAGACTGGGCATCCAGAAGTAATTACACAAGTACTCCTCAGTTTCTGTAAATTCTAGAAAGGGCAACATTCAGCCATGATTCCATGAAACCACCCATGAATTTGTATTTCTGTAACAAAAATAAAAATCTGCAGAATAGGTAAATATACCAGAGCAAAACCAGATTTCTGGTTCATGCTGTAAAATACTGAGACAAAACCACCCACTTTATGCATTTAGAACTGTTCTCTCAGATTTCGTGGTTACACCATTGTAACTTGGAAAAACTATGAAAGATGTCAGAAGATACATTTATTTAATTTTTTATCTCCTTTACATTTGTCACCAAAATTCATATAATTCTGGAAAAATGCAGACTTTTTTAGCAGATGAAGTCTAGGCAGCGGATATCTGACAATATCTATACATGCCAAAATAAGAAATTTGAGGTCTATTTCCATCAAAAAAACAAATCCCCAAACTTGAAATTCCTTTTTAACTTTATTTATGGAGTCTTTTCGCAGCTTCATATGAAATTTTCACTGATGTTATCTAAATCATTTTTAGGCTGCTGTGATGGTATGCAATTAAGAAAACTGTGTGCCACATGAAAGTTATATTAACAGTTTACATCTTGATAGGTCTGTTAAATTTGCCCTGTAGATATAGCTACTAATTGATCTGGGATGGTGAAACATGGATTGTTCTTATTTCCTCCATAGTGAGTGTTTTCATACACTCAGAGCAAGGCGCAAACACGATTCATTTGGTATTCAGCACTATTAATGGAGCAGATCTGCTCACCAGGAAGGAGGGGTGGGAATTGCTTGTGGTGGTAGTGTTACCATCAGAGGAGGAAGTTTTTATGAGCTTTGAGTATCTATCCCCTTGTAGTATTTGTTGTTGTGGTTTATTTGGAGGAAGATAAATTTGGAGGGTAGAAGCCTGTGGGCTGACAACTGGCACTCACAGCCACAGATTGATAATATACTGAATTGATGTCAGCTGTTACTTTACAAGCAACATGGAGTATAAAATAGTCTTGATGTAGCAAATTTCTTTTTTTCTGAACTGCAAGTGGAGTGCTATTGAGGAAACATCTCACTACATGCTGTTCAGAAGAGTTTACAACAATTACATATACTTGCATTTATGCATATTTTTCAAGTCACTTTACAGCTTAAAATGCAACATGGTTGTCTGACACGGGTCTAAGTGGGGTAACCCACAAACATACAGAAGATAATATGGTTTGTTTTTCCATTTGGTTGCTTGGGATTTTTTTAAGGAGAGCTTTTCTCTATAAAAACATTTTGTCAGAAAATGCTGGAATAAATTCAGAGAGTATATTCCCCTTTGGAGCAAAGCTAATTCCCCTGGTATTAGCAGAAATACTGCAAAGGGCATGTCCTGGGTTCAGCAGTAGCAGTCATTTTTCTCCTTCTTAGTAGCTGGTGCAGTGCTGTGTTTTTGATTTTGGCC
>WYDI02029792.1:0-44833 GCA_009867235.2 Psittacus erithacus
CGGCAGGGGGCGCCGCGGGGCTCGGGGGGGTGGGGCGCAACCAGCTGCGGGGCTCGACGGGGGGGGCGGCTGTGTCAGAACGGTGGAGACCCCAAGGCGGGGGCACCCCGAAATGGGGGGGACCCGAAGGGCGGGTGGGGGCCCAGGGTGGTGGCGGTGACCCCCGGATCATGGGCACTCCATGGTCACCATGGTCACTGGTGTCCCCGGAGCGGTGGTGACGCTGGAACCACAGTGACCCCAGAACAGTGGTGGCATAGGCTGGTGTGCCCAGCTCATGTTGTCCCCGGAGCAGCAGTGACCCCAGGATGGTGGTGACCCCATAGCAGTGGCAACCCCAGAGCAGCGGTGTCCCCACCATGGTGGTGGTGTCCCCATCATGGTGGTGTCCCCAAGGTGGTGGTGTCCCGGAGCAGCGGTGTCCCTGGGCGGTGCTGTGCTGGGCAGGACGTCCTGTGCGGGGCCAGGGCAGCCGGTACTGACTCAGCAGCAGCCCCGCAGGTTTCCTGCCCGGGGGGACAAGGGGCAGCAGGGCTGGAGGGGGGGGTTTCCTTCCCGAGGCGTCGCTGAGTGTCCCTCAGGGCCCCTCGGGTGGGCAGCAGGACAGGCAGTGCTCAAGGCCCAGCCATGTGGCAGTGCCCATCCCCTGCCGCTCTGGCCGTGCAGTGCCAGGGGCCATCGGGGTGCCCCTGCGGAGGAAACGCCGGGGCTGGAGCCGAGGGTGTGCCGGGGCCGGCGGGGGAAGGAAGCGGGGCTGAATCTGCGGAAGCGCTCCCCAGCCACCCGCCTGCTCCCTGGGGAGAGGGTGGGAGCGCCGAGCCCGGCATTGTTCGGTGCTGGCCACCGGTGCCGCTGGTGCCGAGCCCAGGCTCGCGGGCACCCGCAGATGGCTCCTGTTAGCGGGACTCACTTGGGTGTCAGCTTTGACTGTGAAGCTCCCACTGAGACGGTGGTGGTACCGCCAGGGTCGTGCACAGCATCCAGACCGAACCCAGGCTGCACCCCACGGCTTGGCCCAGCCTGCGGGCAATGCCAGGCACTGGGTGGGAGAGGGGCAGGGAAGGTCGTCCATGGGCCAGGCGTTGGCTGCCAAAACCATCGGGAGAGATTGTGGGTAGCCAAGAAATCCCAGCGCCTGCGGGCACTGCCCTTCCCCTGCAGGCGTAAACAGGCTCCCAGAAATGCCTAAAATTTTCCATCCTCCACAGCCTTGTGTGCTGAAGGTAAAGCCCCGTCAGCAGCGGGGTGGCCGGAGGGGTCACAGCTTTCCATTGCTGGGAGGGCTGCAAGTCCTCAACACAGCACAGCTTCTCACTGCTGGGCTCCTTGGGAGGGCTGCCTGCTACCGGCCCTGGTTTCCCTCCTGCCTTCCCGCAGGGAAGACCATGGATTTTAGGAGGGAGCAACTGGACAGATGCAGCCTCCCCTTTCCCATCTCACCCCAGTAAATGTGAGATGATCTGAAGCTGGTCCCAGCCAAGCAGAAGAGGAGAAAGGAGTGTGGGGCAGCAGGAGGGCAGCGGCTGGGGAGAGGCAGTGGAGTGGTTGATAATCCCTCACCGGTGCCAGTACCAGGCTGTTAGTCACATCCGCTCGTGCCAACAGGTCCAGGCAAGGCGTGAGTTCAGCTTGAGGGCAGAGCAGCTGCGGAGCCAGGAATTGAGGTTGCCACCTGGGTGTGCCTCAGGCTGGGGGCTGCCCTGCAGGCAGCAGGATGGGATCCACTGGATACAGAGCTGCTCATGGGGTCAGGGAGCCACAGCCACCGCCTGGGTTAACCTCACCCATCCGTAACGCCCTGCACAGCCACCCAGTCCTCCTCGAGGTCACCACGATGTGTCCCTCCTGGGGTTGGGGCCTCTATGGATCAATGGGCAAAGGTCCCAGAGCCTCATCCCCCGCATGCTGAAGTGCTGGCAGGACACATCGCACCGCTCACTCATTACAGCTTTCGTCAGCGGCTCATTTCCGAGCCGGCTTGTGCGGAGGAAATGATGAGAGGTGTCGGTGGCCGCAGGAAAACATTTGCAAGGCTGGTGGGGACAGGACGCGGGGCACAGTGAGATCACGCTCAGCCATGGACAGCCGGCAATGGTCAGGAACGGGCGGCAGCCCGGCACTGGGTCACGCCGGGTTGAGAACGTCGTCAGGCCCCGGTGATTAATGAGGCAGGGATTTGGCAGGAATGGTGAGGAAGGAGTGGACAGGCAGATCCTGCCCCCCACCGGGCTCACGAAGAGGGATGGGGAGAGGCTGGCTTGAGGCTGGGATGCCTGGGTCTCCCCTGCTGCCCCCTCTGGGTCCCTCCGGACCTCCCTCCCCACACGGGAAGGCAGAGGGACCCAAAGAGGAAAATTACATATTTATACATTTTCGTTGTGTATTTAAAGGAGCTATGAGCAGAATCACAGCCTGACAAAGCCACCAACTCCTGCAAGCACCATGTGCCAAAGTGGATCCCCGTCACCACTGGTTCAGCCACACAAGCACAAATCGCCCTAGCCCGGAAAACCAGCCCGCGGGAAGTGCCAGTAGCACACAGGGCAAAGCCCAGCTCTCCTTAGCTCTCCAGCATCCCTGCCCACTGCCCTGCTCCCCAGTGAGACATCTCTTGGACTTGTGGGCTCTACAAATAATTTTATTGAAATTTAACAAAAGTGGACAGATGCACTGGGAGGAAGGACCATAAATAGTGTACGTTCCCCAGCCCCTTGGGTCCTACCCATGCGCTAGAGGAGCAAGGAGCCTAGTGCCAGTGAGTACGGTTCAGATACACATCCACACGGGACAGCACAACGTCGCACGGAAATCGTAAAAAAACCAGAAGAGAACCAAAAGGAAAACTTTCCTTTGTTTTTTTTGTTTTGTTTTTTGCTTGCTCCAACACCACAGTGGACACAGATACTATTTACAGCGACCTTCACATTTTTAAGACCCCTCCATGTGCTCCCAAGGCCCTGCTGCTGCAGGAGGGGAGGCCTGGGGGCTGGCTGCTCAGGGCCCAGCCTGGGAAGAAATGGGGCAGAACACAGCTTGTTGGCAGCCTGTGGAGATTCGCTGCCACTCAGCGATATGGGAGAGTGGGAGATGTGTGTTTCAGGGGAAGCAAGTTTGATGCCCTGGGGGAAGGGTGGACAGCCTGTCAGCGAGGACAAAAACATGCTTGCTAAGCTGGTCTCAGTCTCTTCTGCCCCCCGGGGTTCAGGCCTTGCCTAGCCAACAGATTTTTGGGTGGTAGCCAGGCGAGGGGCTCCCTGCTGGGGCAGGCAAATAGCACCAGCCCCTTCCCCACTCCTCCTCTGCCTTTCCCCGTACCTGAGGAGGGTTTGGTGCAACTTCCCGTGCCCTTTGGCCAGCAGCAAAGCAGCCTGGCCTTGGCTTTCTCTCCTCTCCTCTTCCTGGTGACAGCAGCTCCTGCTCTCCTGTGGAGCTGAAGGCACAGCTTTCCCAGGGAGATCCGGCCCAGGAGAAACTCGAGAGCAGGTGGTGCGAGTAAGAAACACTTCAGTGGGGACTGTTTTAAGACAAGACTCTTTCAAGCAAGCAGCAGAACAAAAGATGTCAGAAGAAGCGCCCAGCATCACAGTGTAGACAAGCTCCCTGCTGGAGCCCTGCTCTCCTGCTTCCCTGATGGGTGGCAGCCAGCACATCCACTTCACCCTCAGTGTCCACTCCTGTTGATGGGAACAGTGGGTGGGGGACGTGGAGGGAAGAGGCGGTGACAGGAAGACGGCAACAGCCACACCACTGTTATCTCCCCGAAGCTCGGAATATGGCCCCGCGCCCAGGCAGCTCTGGGTGGGCGCGGGGATGGATACATCCAACACAGACGCTGACAGGGCTGGCAGCCAAGTGCCAGCGGCTTAAATTAAAAATCGAGGTAGCAAACATCTGAAGTGCTTAGAAAGTAAATAAGTTCTGGAACGAAAGAGGAGGAAAGCCGAGCCGGCTGCTGCGGAGAGCAGGCTTTGCCCCTGCTTAAAGCTGTGCCCACCACCAGTCCTCCTCCACCCGCCTGGTCCAGGATTGCAGAGCAGACAGGCAGTGGCTGCTCGCACTGGTGAGGACAGGTCAACCCTTCCTCAGGGCTCGCACGCAGGGATGAGAGGTCTTTCCAGTGCTGCCAAGACGACCTCAACCTTCTCAAACAAGAGGAAAGAGGAGAAAAGAGCAGGACCTTCCAAGACAGAGCAGAAAGCCTCCCTGTAAAGTGCATCATGTTTCTCCTCCTACCGCCAGCTGGGATGCGGGAGGAACCATAGTTCACATTGCCAGGGAGATTCCAAGCCAGGACCAGCACACCGACGGATTGTTTTCAGGGAACGGGGAAGGAAGAGAGGATCTCCTTCCTGCTTGGCCATGTCAAGGCCCACCCCACCAGGAGGATTGTTCAAGACAGTAGCGGGGAGTGAGGACGTTATGAGGAGATGCCTTGCCCAGCAGGCCGGCCCTGCAGCAGATGAGGAACGGTGCTCAGTGCGAGCTAGCTTGCTAACAGGAGAGGCAAATCCACTGCAGAGCTGGGGACCTTGCTGCCGCCAGCAGCAGCCACGGACCACGAAGATCTCCTGCAGGCAGACTGATCGCAGGCAGCAGCAAAGCCAGCCTCCCCAGAGCTGGCATAAGGGGGGAAACACAGAGGGGGAAGAGACCGAGGTCCAAGGTAGTGGCATCTGATCCCCATTCCCTTCCCAAGAGGAGCGCAGCAGCCAGCCAGGTGTGCTTCAAGACCAGTCCCTCCTTGGCCTGCCCCATTTATCCTTCATCAATGGACCCATCCAGAGGAGCATCACATACCACCCGTGTCAAGCGACACGTGCAAACACTGGCCATCTATCCAGCAGGCCCAAGGGAGCTTGAGGGCCCCGGCAGCACGCTCCCTTGCCCTGGCTCTCCCTGGGCCACATACCTGAGAAGCAGTGGATTTTCTCTGGTGAGAAGTGCAGGCTCGCTCTCCCTTTAACAGTTCAAACACAGCAGCTGGTTTGCAGTTCCAGTTACCCATCAAACGTCGGCTAGAGGCTACAAAAGGTATTTTTTTAGTCTTGTGACTCAAGCAAGGATGTTTTTAAGCGGTCGTTGCACAAGGTCACCCATCTCCTGCAAGGAACGGATCGCCAGCCAAGCCAGCCCGGCCTGCTCCGTCCCGCCTCACCTCCGGGCGAGGGGAGAGCCGCAGTCCCTGCCGCACGCCCAGAGTCCTTCTCGGGTGGGAACACAAGGCAGCCTCGCCTGGTGAGGCTGGGGGCAGTGGGGCAGCAACGTCTGGCAACTCACACCTCGCAGATGATGACCGGGAAATCCACGTGAATGCGAGGGTGCTCTAGTTTCACTATGCCCTGAAAGAAGAGTCAGAGTGATAAGCGCAAGAGAACACTGGAACAACAGCCCTGAGCCCTGCTCTGCAAGTCACCCTGTGTGACAGAGGACACTGTGCTCTGGAGGAACAGCAGTCCACAAAGCACCATGACACCAAGCACGCCCCAGCAGCGGCATGCAAAGCCAAAGCACTTTGCCCTTCGAAGTCGTCCCTGGAGAGGCAAAGGCAGCATGGCTGGCTGCCACACACGGCAGGTCCAGAGCGCAGCAGAGCGAGAAAGGAGGGAGCTGCTCTGCCAGGCACTGCCCGTGCAGCAGCTGGTGCGTGACTGGCAGATATTGCCCGTCTGGGCTTTTCATCCGGCACCTTTCATTCACAGGATTTAAACAAGTGAAAAGAGCTCTCTGAGAGAAAGCAGAGAGGGCAGCTGGCATACAAGAAAAGCAGCTTTCTATCCAAAGGGGAGGCTGCTGAATGCACACTCCCTCCATGCCAGCTACAGGCGCCTTTCCCATGCTTTGTCCAAGCCTTCTGTTACTGCACTGGGAGGACCCGCTGGCAGGTGGGAGGCTGGGGGTGGAGTGAGTAGCAGGGCTCAGGGCTGTGCCTGCACCCACAGAGCCAGAGAAAAGCCTGGGCTAGCAGAGGGCTAGTTAGTGCTGCTCCCTGCTCTTTGCAGCTCCGCTGAGCTTTCCAACAGGGTGAGTTTCAACCCACATCGATGAGGAGTCAGTCCCACAGCCCAGGCCTGCCTCTGCGAGAACAGCAGTCCGCAAGCAGTACTGGATCCTTACCCCCCCATAGCTGCCTATGCAGTGCTTGGAGAGGTCCGATCCCACTGCGAGGCTATCCACTCCTCAGAGCACACCAGTGGCTTGCCCAGGCACTCACTAGAGCTGTACCTTTCTGCTTGCTTAGGAAAGATTCCTGCAAGGACTTTCTCCACTTATGCCCCCAGAAGCTTCTCTACCTGCAGACTATCCTTCTCCTGCACCAAGATCCTCAATTTGTGCCCCAGCCCCCATCCAGCTTCATCCCAGTTGCTTATTTTAAGAGGAGACTTTTGCACTGAGGTGCAGAACACACAGCTGTCAACATCTCTGACACTACCAAGCAGCCACAGGAACGTGCACAGTCATGTCAGCAGGTGATGGGCTTTGGTTGATGCTCCTGAAGCCAAGGCCTGGCCCTCCACAGAGACCTGATACTTGGCTGAGCAAGCACAGGGCCCCCCACCTCGAAGAAGGTGGTAGGCAATTGGATGTCACAGCCATGCAGGGCTGCCTGGCACTCTGCACCCCACAACAAGCACCCAGCTGAGCTGCCTTTCTCAATCAGGCAGCTACTAAGGTCTAGGGCTCCATTTCTCTCTGGAAAGTGGGGCTGGAGGGCATCACCAGCTCTCCCTCTCCTGCTACAGCCTCACTAAGCGGCACAACTGTGAGCCAGGACACATAGGAGTCACAGCTCTGAGAGAGAAGCTGACTGGACCTGAATGCCTTTGCTTCCCCAGCAAGAAGATGCCCCAAGAGAGAAGGCCAGCACGCAGAGGCCCCTGCAAAGCTGGAACTTCAGCTGTCGCCATGGCACTTTGGCACGTCCTTTCCCGACACGCTACCTGAGGTATCAGGTTCTTGTGGATCCTCTTCAGCTTGGCGCGCTTCCTCCCGTTCTTAGTAACGATTGTCTCCTCGTAGAACTCGTGAGCGAGATCCCCATCCTCATCGTAGTACATGGAGCTGCCGAGAGGGGATGGGAAGCGGACAGGTAAGAGCCTGCCGCCCGCTCCCGGCTTCCCGTGCCCGACCCGGGCCAGGCCGGCACCACCAGCCCTGCGAGCGCCGCAGCGCCCCCCGCTGCCGGAGCCTGCCCTCCCGCTGCCGGAGGCTGCTCTCCCGCTGCCCCGCCGTGGGGGCTCGGGTAGGCCCCGCAGCGGAGCCCCCCAACCACACACACACACCCCCCCCTCCCCTCCCCGCTGCCATGGCAACCGCCGCCCCGGCCTCTCACCCGCGGCGTGTGAAGACGAACGGGGTGGCGGCGCGCGCGGCCCGCGCCCGGGCCAAGGCCTGCTGCCCGCCGGCACCCTCAGCGCCGCCGCCGCCCGCCGCCGGGGAGGCGAAGGGCCACAGTCCCCGCGACTTGGAGCCGCTGGTGCCCATGGCGGCGGCGGGGGCGGCGGGAGCGGCCCGCAGACACCGACCGAGCACCTCCCTCCGTGCGCCGCTGCGACACTTCCGGCGCCCGCGACACCCCACCCCCCGCACGTGACCCCGGAGGGGCGGAGCTGACCTCGTCACGTGAGAACGGCGAGGGGCGTGCCCACCTTCCCGCCTGGCGCCGGCGGGAACTTCGGAGCCGCGGGTTCGAGCCCCGGCGCGGACCAATACCACGTGCGGGCGCGCTCAGAGCGGTGGCAGCGGGGGGAGCCTCGTGTCCCTTCCCGTACCGGCCCTCCACAGAGACAAGCCACAGGCCAGGCCTCGTCACCAAGATGCTTTTATTGATGCTCGACGCCCTGCTCTCCCCCAGGGACTCCTGCTCCCCCCCAGGGACACCCATTTTATCCCGGGGACACATACTCCCCTGGGGACACCCATTCCCCTGGGGACACTCACTCCCTGGGCCAGCCCCATGGGGGCTTCGATGGTGGGTCACGGGGTGCCCCACTCCACCCCCCCCTCCCAGTGCCCCCACCCGCCGGCAGGCGAGGGTCCCAGCGTGCTGCCTGACCACCAGCACAGACGGCACGGTCACCCTGGTGTGTATGTGGCCAGAGCCTCCTGCATCTTCTGTCGGCAGCGGGCATAGCGGTGCCGCAGCCGGCGCACGTGCTCCTCCTCCTCCCGCTGCAGGATGCGCAGGAAGTTGTGCAGCTCCGGCAGCGTGAAGGCGTCCCACTGCGGGCACACAGGCTGCTGCCGCAACGGGGGCATGGCATGTCCCCCCATGGCCCTGTCCCCCCCAAAACCACATCCCCGGGTCCCCTTATGGCTGCATACCACCAGTCCCTTCCCTCGTCCCCCACACTCACGTTCACCTCCCCGGTCTCGTTCTCCTTCAGGACGAAGCTCAGCACCTTCTCACTGGGGCCAGCCAGCAGCCGCAGCCGCAGGGGCTGCTCCTCATCCGCCAGCTTCCGCAGGTACACTGCAATGGCAGTCACACGTCATGAGGGGGGCACTGCCACAGGGACATCACCACCATGAGGACACTGTCACTATAGGGACATCACTGCCACTATAGGGATGCTGCTACCAATGAAGATGCTGCCACTATGTGGACATCACCACCATGGGGGGGGAGGGGGACATGGCTGCCACAGGGGGACATGGGCATGACAGGGATACTGCCGCCAAAGGGGGATACCACTGCTACAGGGATGCTATTGCCATGCAGACATCACCATGGGGACATAAACTGCCACAGGAGATAGGGCTGCCATGAGGGGACACCCCCACAGCTACTTAGGACTGCCAAGGGGGATACCATCATAACAGGGACACTGCCACTATGGGGGATACTACCACCATGGGGTACACCACCACCTGGGGACATCACCACCATGAGACTACCACCCCTGAAGGGAAACTGCCACCGCGGGGCCGCAGCTGTGGGGACAGGGCCACCCCTGGTACCTTGCTCATCTTTCTCAGACCTCTCGAAGAGGGCGAACTTGCGGGGGTTGTCAATGACGGTGAACTTGCGGAGGAGAGCGTCGATGACCTCGCTGGCACGTGTGTGTGAGAGGATGTGCAGGTGCTTCACGGTGCCCTTGGGCAGGTAGAAGGATGTGCGTCGCTTCACTCCCTGCGTGTGCGGCCCCGACCGTCCCGTCTGCACCGGGGGTACCCGCTTGGTGGCCGGCACTGAGACAGGGCGCACCAGCTTCAGCTGCACCTTGATGAAGCCGGTGTAGGAACCATCCTTGTTCTGGGAGACACCGGTGGAGGGATGAGCAGGCCCAGGTCAGGGCAGGGCACTGGGATTCCCCCCCAGCCCCATGCCAGCCCCGTACCAGGCTCATGAAGAGGTTGCTGTTGATCTGGCTGTTGTACTCCTTGATCCGCTGCTCCACCTGTGCCTGGTCCAACTCTGCCTTCTCCCATTCGCTGGGCTCATCCTACACAACAGCAGCCAGGCTGAGCAGGACTCCTCCGCCGGTCCCGGCATCCCGCGGCCCCCAGCCCGCCCCGAACACGGGCTGACACACACACACACACAGAGGCGGTTGCGCGGGGTTGCATCAGCCCGGCTGATGAGCTCACCGTGGCTCCAGACCGGCACCAGCCACCCCCCGGCCTCGTCTCTGGGCTGCAGGGATGGGTGAACCCGCTGCGAGGACACCCCTCCCGGCACCCCAGATCACAGAGGCGTCCCCAAGGCAGAGCGCTGGCAGCCGCCAGACCGGCACCAGGGCAGGATTCGCCCATGCTGCCGGCACCCCACTTCAAAGCGCCGGCTCCACACAGGGGAATCCAGGCTCAGCGTCCCACCGCCAGCACCCACTAATGCGTGTTTACATGGGGCCGAGGAGCACCCAGGGCTCCTGGCCCCAACGGCCACCCGAGGGCATGCAGGTACTGCCGGACCCGGCTGGGGTCCCCACCAGGGGCTAATGCTGGCACCCCCAACCACTGTTCTTCAACTCCCTCCGGGAGAATCCAGCCCCGGCGGCCATGGGGCCGCCGTGTGAGACAGCAAAGCCCCACTCACCCCACTGTGCCTCGCTTGCCCCACAGCGCTGCATCTAACTCCCACAGCCAGCCCCACAGCAGGGCCATGCTCAGCCCCCAGGACAGAACTGCCTGCACCCCATGTTTCCCCCACTGCCGGGCAACATCTTCCCCACTCGCCTGCCCCCCAGCACCCAGCTCCGGGGGGGGGGGCTGCGCTCCCCCAGGGTGACGTCACCGCATCCCCCCGTTACGTCACGCCGGCGGCCCGGGACCGACCTGTCGGCGGCGCGGGCGGCGGCCGAGGGAGGTGCGGGCGGTGTAGAAGAGCTCGGGCTCGGAGTCGGAGTCCTCCTGGCTGCAGTAGCCGCTGCTGGCAGTGCTGCCCCCCGTGCCCCCCGCGCCGCCCCGTCGCAGCGCCAGCGCCGCCGCCGCCCCGCAGCTCCCGGACCCGCCGCCCCGCGACCCGGATCCGGCTACGGGCACGGCGGCGGTCACGGCCCGGGCCGGCCGCCCCACGGCTCCGCCGAGCCCGCGGGCACACGGGCACACCCGGCCCCGCGCCAGCCCGGCCGGTCCCCGGGCTGGGGCCCGGCTCTGTGCGCTCCCGGCTCGGCTCAGCCCCGCCCCGGTTTCTATCCCGGCTCGGCTCAGTCTGCTCGCAGTCCCTATCCGGGCTCGGCTCAGCTCGCTCCCGGTCCCTATTGTGGCTCTGCTCAATCTGTTCCCGGTTTGGCTCAGCCCGGTTCTTGTCCCTATCCCGGTTCGGCTCAGTTTGGCCCTGGTTCTAGTCCCGGCTCGACTCAGCTCGGTCCCGGTCCCTATCTCGGCTCGGCTCTGCCCGGTCTCTATCGCGGTGCCTGTCCCTGTCCCGGCTCGGTCCAGCCTGATCCCGACTCTGTTCAGCGCGGTCCCGGTCCTTGTCCCGGCTCTGCTCCGCCCGATCGCTATCGCGGTCCTGTCCCGCTCCTGGCTCAGCGCGGTCCCAGCCCCGCCCCGCCCGGGCCGTGGGGGTGACGCGGGCCGGGGGCGGCGCGGTGCGGCCCCGCTTCCGGCGGTGATTTCACCCGCTCCCGGAGCCGCCGCTCCAGGCCGAGCCGTGTGGGGGCACCGGCGGGTCCGGGGGGCAAGGAGCGGGACAGCGGAGCTTGGGCTCGGCACGGCAGGGTCTGGCACGGCTCGGCACAGCCTAGACTGGCACAGCACGGCACAGCACAGCACAGCACAGCGCGGCTGACACCGTCCAGCATGGCATCGCCCGGCGTGGCATGGCACAACCCTGCCCAGCCAGCATGGCCCAGCACAGCCTCACGCAGCACAGCCCAGCAAGGCTTGGCGCAGCCCAGCATGGCACGTCAAAGCCCCGCATAGCCCGGCACAGCCCAACACAGCGTAGCCTGGCACACCATGGATACAGCGTGGCACAGCACTGCCAGCATGAGATGACATGGCCTCACCCCCAGCCCAGGCAACCCCCAGGCTGGCCACTTCCCGCCCTCCCTCACAGATCCGGGCCAGGTCCTACCACGTTGGTGTCCTTCTCCAGCGCTTGCTCGTTGCCATCGTCCTCGTCACCAGCACCCGGGGGGCCGCTGCAGTCCAGGCGCACCAGGGCCCGGCACCGGTAGTGGCAGGTGAAGCTGCAGTCTAGGGACAGGGATGGGACCAGCATCACCACCATGGCCCTAGGTGTCAGCGTCACCGACTGTGCCCGGGAAGGGTACTGGTGCCTGGTGGGACAAGGGCTGGTGTCTGTGTCAGTACTGGTACCCGGTGCCAGCTGCCTGCCCATGCCATGTGGTGCCAGAAGCCCAGGGGACAGCACCCACATGGTACATGGTGCTGTGCAGGTTACCAGAGTGCCCATGCTCCCTGCTTGGGCTGCCACTGTAAGTGCCTGACGGATGGGATGCCCAGTGCCCAGTACTGGGATACCCAGTGCCTGGTACCAGGCTGCCTGCTGCCTGGTGTGGGTGCCCAGTACTGGGATGTCCAGTGCCTGGTGGAGGTACCTGGTGCCCAGAGTCCCAGTGCCTGATACAGGGATGCCCAGTACTCAGTGGGGACACCAGTAGCAGGATGCCCGGGGCCTACCGGGAGCAATCAGTACCAAGATAGTCAGTGCTGGGATGCTCAGTGCCTGGTGCAGGTGCCCAGGACTGAGACGCGTGGTACCTAGAGGGGGTGCTCAGTTCCAGGATGCTCAGTGCATGTTGTGGGTGCCTGGTGCCAGGATACCCATGCCCAGTGGGCGTTCCCCACCAGGATTCCCAGCGGTGCGAGTGCCCGGTGGGGAATGCCCTGTGCCCGTCGGGGATGCCCGGTGGCGGGATGCCGGTGGCCAGCGGGGGTGCGGGAGGCCCGGGGCGCAGCGCGGTACTCACGGCGGCACTGGAGGCTCTTCCTGCCGCCGCCCCAGACGAATTCCCCGCAGAGGTCGCACCAGGTGTGGAGCCCGCGGCGCCGCGGCTCGAAGCGGTGCCCGGCTCCCGGTGCCGCCGTCAGCCGCGGGTCGGGGTGCGCGCCGGGGCCGAGCCTCCGGGCCGGGCTGATTCGCAACGCGTTGGTTCGCTCCAGGCGGCCCCGGCCCGAGCGCGGCTCCGGCTGAAGCTCCCTCAGCTCGATGAGCTCCATGGCCCGTCGGCCGCGGGCGCTGCGCTGCGGCGGGGCGGGGGCCGGCACCGGGGAAGGGGCCGGGGCGGGGACCGGAGGGGCCGCCCCGTCCGGGCACCGCGGGGGAAACTGAGGCAGGAGCGGGAAGCGATGGGGGAGCCGCGCAGCGCCCCGGAGTCCCGACGGGCGCCCTCGGCCCCGGCGCGCCCGGCAAGGAGGGCTGGAGGCGGGGATGACGCTCCCGGAGCCGCTGCCGGGGAAGCTGGGGCCCAGCTCCAGCCCTGCCGCTCTCTCCGGCAGGACCGGGATAAGCCTCGCTCCGGGACTCGGCTTCCCAGCGAGGCAGGGGCTTGGGAACCTCTGGCAGCTGGTGAAACGCAGCCAAAGCACCTCCGGAGAGCCCCTGTGCTCCGCCTGGCCACAGCCGCAGCCGAGCAGCCGGAGTCCAGGCTGCTTGGCCGGACAGAGATGGTTTCCTGCCTGCTGTCGTGGCTCCGGCAGCAGCAGCGCTGTGCAAAGCCTGTTTCAGGGTGTGTGCGTGCATGGGCTCAGACACCTCATCCGAAAAGGGGTACAGCCCCGGCAACCTTTCCCAGCTGCGCTCAGACCAAGGCTCCAGCCCCTTGTCAGCAGCTGCCGGCTGAGGAGATGGGCTCATGCATCCCAAAGCAGCACAAGCCAGCAGTAAACCCTGCAGAGATGCTGGTGAGTAGGGGGGCAAGCTCTCAGTGCTAAGTCGTATCAGATGAAGGGGGGGATCATCCCTGCCTGATTGCAGATGACGAATACCCGAGGAACCCATGTGCTTTCTCAGCGAGGTGCTCGTGCTAACCACATCCTCTGCTCACCCCACTACTCCAACACGGCTGCCAAAAGATAAGAGGTGACATGCAGGCCTTCTCACCCCCTTCCCTTCCCAGCTCAGCCACAGAGGGCTTGGTCAAACCTTACTGACTCCCTTTTTGAGTTCTCTGGGAACTCTGTTATTACAAAGGGGGAAAACAGGCACACCCCCCTCTCCCTAGGTGCAAGGGAGGGGAGGAAGCAGTTTAGCATCTTCAGCTAGGAGACCAAGCAGGAGCCAAGCAGCAGTGTGGTGCTGCACAAAGAGGTTTATTGAAGAAGGCTGCATGAGGGGTGGCAGGAGAGGCTGAGCTGGGGCAGTGCTGCCCGGGGCTGGAAGCAGGCAGGAGCAGCCTCTATGGCTTCTCTGCTCCAGTCACTGGGTGGCACACAGAGGGGGTACCTCTGCCTGGGCAAGCTAGCGGCCACATGCCAGTCACTGCTTCTCCTACAGGTCATGCACGCTCATTGGTGCCCCAGCCATCAGGTTGCAGGCAGTCTTGTGCTTCTGCCAGTGCTGGACCTGGCACGCCCTGTGGAAGAGAAGCCACTGCTCAGGAGCTCTGCTGTGGAGTGCCCAAAGCTTGAGCAGGGACACAGCAGGGCCACGTGCAACCCTGGGAGTGAAGCAGTGACAAGGGCAAACCCCAGCACCATGCTCCTGCAGGCACTAGAGGGGGGAGCAGGCAGGGTTGAGCATTAGCCCAACAGGGAGGTGGATGCAACCCCCAGTTGCAGGGCTAAGACGGTTTAACACCAGACCTTGGCAGATGGTTCAGGACCAGAGATTTAATTTACTCCCACCACCCCAGCTGCCACATCCCAGGCTGTCACCTGCACCCACAGAGCCATGGGTGCTTTCCTCCCCACTCCTGCCACACCAGGGTGGAGTGGGACACTGTCACCATGGGAAGTGCAGTCCATCACTGCTGTCAATGTGGGCAGAGGCAGCTCAGCACCTCGCAGTGGCAACACAACACTCCACCAGTGTCCTGGCACATCAGCCTTCTCATAAGATGTGGAGAGGTACATGGCAAGTGGAGTGATAGCAGTGCAGAAGGGGGAGCACTGGGGGCTGCAGGGGACACAGGGACTGCAGGGCTCCCTTACCTTGAGCAGTACCACTCATTCCGGCAGCGAGAGCATCGCTTGGCTGCCTCTGTGCCACACACCCTGCAGCGAGGCTTGTCAGGGGCCAGAGCCTCCATCATGTCCAGGCTGTAAGTCTCTGCCCACCTGCAGCAAGCAGAGAAGGGGTGAAGCTGCTCAGAGGGAGCTGCTGACAAGCAGTGAGCCGTCCCCAGTGCACCCTGTCACTCAGGGACATCCCCAGCCAGTGCCACAGACCCCTCCATCCTCCCAGTGCGAGCTCCATGGGGAGCATCCATCCTGCTAATGGGGATACTGGTTCCACTGGGCACCCTGTGTGCATGTACCAGGGCCCATGTACCTGCGAGCCTGGAGCTTCAGCTCCTCCTCAGTGGGGCTGAAGGCACGCTTCACCTGGTGCTTGGCAATGGCCTCCCACTTGCCTGCATTTTTCTTGAGAATGTGGTCCCAGATGACAGGAACCTGTGGGGAGAAGCAGAGCAGGAGGAAGGGGTGCCCATAGCTGTGGTTTGGGGGCCTTCAAGGGGGCAGCCAGCCCCAGGCATGAGAAGCATGTCTCCCAGGAAGCTGAGCAGAGGCAGCACATGCAGAGGCAAAGGAGCAGGGAGCAAGGGTGTGCTTTGGGGTACACAGAGAGGATGGTTCTGCTTGACAGTGAGCCTTCAGGTGAAACGAGGCAAAACCTTTGGGGTCTGGTTGGAAGCGAGAGTGAAGCCCCTGACCAGGAAGGCTCAGCCCCTGCATGCAGGCAGCAGTGTGAACCCCGTGCTCCGGAGCCGTTTGCCTGAGCACATTTTTCCATTCATCACTTCCCTGAAGGCGAGCGCCCGGCGCAGGGCTGGCCAGTGAGAGGGAAAGCATCAGCCAAGAGCAGCGCAGGGAGTTCAGGCTCTGGAGATGCTGCTTCAAACGGCTCTGCCTCCTCCAGCAGAGTAAAAATAGCCAGGCCTGGAAGGGGAGGAGGCTGCTCTTGGAGCAACCGAATGGAAAAAGATCTTTCCTCAGCTTGGCTTGGAGACAAGAAGTGAATTCACTGCTTTCTGGGCAGAGCAGGGAGCCCCTGTGTGTGCTTCCAGCTGGCTCCCCCTGCCTGTCCCCCGGCTCAGCCCCAGCCCTTGGCAGAAGCAGGAACAGTATCGGCACAAAAGCAGAGCTATGGAGAAGGGCAGCAGCCTGGGTGAGGGCTGGACAAGGTCCCCAGGCAGCAGCTGCCTGTCCCTGTGCCACTGACACTGGCAGTTGAGGCCCATGGAGCTAATCCAGAACCACCTCACCCTGCTGCCATCCCAGCCCCAACCATCGGCCTTCCTCAGCCCCAGCTCCTGGCATTTGCCATGGCTCAGCTCTGGTCACCCCTCTCCTGGGCTTTGCACCCAGTTCTGCTGGGGACAGCATGTTTGTTCTCACAGCCCAAGCAGCCACTGCCCAACCTACCCATCTGCTCCAGTTAGCAGTGTGGGAGCATCCAGCAGTGGGGAAGAGCCTCTGCTTTTCCCAGCTGCCTATCTGGAGATCTGCACAGTTTCTTCCCTTAGCTCACACAAAGACATACTTTGAAGGAATACTTTACTCCAGAGATTACCACTGCATGGATTAAAACCCCCAAGAACCTCACACTGCTTGAAGACCCTCAGGGCTCAAGCTTCATGCATCAGCCAGGAACAGTTTGACTCCAGCCTCTATCACCAGACCTTGGCATCCCTCTGTGCACAGTGTGCCAAGTAGCCCCTGGCCAGGGGGAGTCCAGAATTCAGCAGGAAAGCACTGATAAATTGTTAAACAAAGAGTTAATTGTTAAAGCAAACTAGGGGTTATCTCTGCCCCATGCAGTCTCAATGCAACCCAGAGAGCTGTTTACAACCCAGCATTTATGCCTTTAGATGTGACTGCATGGCCACTGCAGCAACAGGGCAAGACTCTCACATCAAACACAGACACCTTTTCTAGCAATAAAGGTGTAATTGTGAAATGGGTGTTTGGCTGCTTCACCCTGGGCACCACCTCACCAGACCTGAGCTTGGGGGGAGGAAAAGGGTGTAGGGAGTTATGAGGCTTAAAGCAGAGAGGTGCAGGAAGACCCATGGGATACCTGCTCCAGGACGAGATCCTTTTTGGGGGGAGCTGGCTCTGTCACTGTGAGGTGGCTCAGAAATCTCTGCAGCTCCACCAGGTTGGGCAGCTGGTCAACAAGGACATCTGTCAGGAACGCACGGAGCTGTGGCCACAGAGGGGAAGAGAAGTGAGCAGAGAGAGGTCAAGACAAGGGAGTCAGAGCTGGGGAAGCAGCATGGCAAGAGTAGGGATCTGTGGTGCACTGGCAGGGTGATCCATAGGGGTCCCATAAGGCACACTTGCAAACACAAGCTTTGCTGCTTTTGACACGGTGACAGTCCCTACTGCTCTCCCAGCCACTGGCTCTAGGAGCCCACAGAGAGGATAAGGAGAGATACATGGAGATGCCTAGTGCTGGCAAGGTCCTACCCTGTGCTGCGGCGCTTACAGCCTTTGTGGTGTAGGGTCCTACCTTAAGGAGCTGGCTCCTGTTGAAGCCATCAAAGTGGTATTTGCGCTGGCACTCGGGGCTGAGCAGGAGGTTGAGGAGGGCAATCCACACCTGCCCATCGAGCTTAGTCATCTTCACCTGGTCTTCAGGGAGCACCTCATGCCATGTGCCGTTCTCAAACTTCTTGAGCTTGCCTGAGGCACAGAAGGACATATGGCTCCAGAGAGAGACAGTGCTGCAGCCCAGAGGTGGGGATGCCAGCCTGCACTCACTGCCTCACTGCAGGGCAGGCAAGCCCCTATGCTTCTGCATGCTTTAGTTCCCCCACGCTTTTGCTCACCATAGCAGTCTACTTGGTACTGAGACAATGTATTAGAGAGTATGAAATGCATAAAGAACATGCATCAACACAAAAGGGTTGTGGCAGAAACTGGAAGATCCCTGAGATGTCTCCCTCTGTACTTGGCCAGGAGTGTAGAGCACTGGTATATGGTGGGGGAACCCACACTGCAACAACAGAGTGGCTCCAGAGCCATGTTTTGGGCTGCCAGCATGGCCAACACCTGCCTTTCTGGAGTTTCTTCTGCTAGTGAAAGCCACAAGTGACAAAACAAGCTCCAGGAACTACTGTGCTGCTCTGGGGGGTGGACGAGGATGTAACCCTGCATCTGCATAGCCTGGAAGTGCCTTTGCACTCTTTGTTTCTTTCTAGGCCCTTCCTCAGGGCCTCAGATCAAAGCTCCTGAGCGCACAGGCAGAGGTAAGGGATGCATTTTGTGGCTGGAGGAAGGAAAGCTCCTACATTCAGCTGGGCCCCTCAGCAGGCACAGAGCCAGGTGTTTCCCAGCATCTCTTCCTCTCCTGCCTGTGCTGTGACCCCCCCAGGTGCAGGGCTGGGAAGGGGTGGGGGTCCCCACAGCCCAGGCTGTGCCTACCACTGCTCAGAGGCAGGCAGTGGAGGAGCTGGGGGGCTGCAGAGGGGCAGGAGGCAGGGCTGATGGTGATGGGCACAACCTGATCAGAGGTCTTCGGCAAGAGCAAAGCTAAATGATCAGCAGCCTCAGGGCCAGTGGTTTGCTGCCCAGGAGAGCCCATGTCTGCCTTGGATTCTTAGTGCTGGTCCCATAAAGGTGCAGAAAGGCTGAGATAGGCACTCTGGTCTTTCTGTGCCCAGGACAAGACTCCCCAGAGGAGCAAGTGAGGCTGGAAGACCTGTTACACTCCTGTCCAGGCCATGATCAGCTCAGAGGAGACAGCCCTGTGTGAGAATCGGCTTGGGAAGCTCTGCAGGGGTCCCCAGCCCAGCTGTGCTGCAGCTGCTTTCGGCAGGAAGCATGAGTGAGGAGCAAGGGGCGGAGGCTAGAGGGGAGGGTAGAGGGGGAGCAGCTTTCTGCAAGGGCTCCTACAGCCTATCAGTGGATGCAGGTCCCAGCATGTCATCACAGTGCCCCAGGTACCACAGGGCTGATCTGTACCTGCTTCCCGGCAGCTCCAGGGGCAGTGCTCCACCAGCTCAACAAGGAGGCAGGGCAGGTTGTGGGTGCTCAGCATCCGTGTCAGTGCACTCAGGGGCAGACTGCAAACACAGCAGAAAGGGTGAATGGTGCTGGCAGACAGATGCAGAACAGATACAAATGCTCCCTGAGTTAACTGGAAGAGGCAGGAAAAACACAATGATCTGGGTTCCCGGGAGTACCACAAGCAGGGTGGGTGCTGGCTGCCTTTGCCCCACTGGGCACTGCCACCATGTATGCAGGCAGTTGCTGAGAGGGATCCCAGCCACCCGCTGTGATCCCTTGGAATCTGAACTGGAGAGCTGGGCACATGTGCTCTGCTGGTCCTGGGCACCTACCTCTCCACCTGGTCGGTGATGAACCGCAGCACAGACAGGGCTTTCAGGGCAATCTCAAACTCCATTGCCTCCGCCTGCTTCTGCAGCTCCTGTGGAGGGACAAGCACAGCCTCAGGATTGCAGGCCCCATTTCCCAGGAGCTATGGGGAGGAAAGCTGTGGGCTGCATCGGTAACCACAGACTGGAGAGGAAACCAGAGCCCTGCAAAACAAACTCCACTTCTCCTTTGGACTGTGCCAGCGCTGCCTGCTTGCCAGGGCAGCTGCAGAAGCGCTCACAAGACCATTGCTGATCATTCCTCATCCCCCTACCCCTAACAGGTCATGGGTGGCCACCAGCAGCAGTGCCCCAGCACAGGGAAACCTCCTGGAAGAGGCCAGTCCCAGACTGCTCCTCTCTCCTGTTCTGGGATCATCCTGCAGCCCATGGCCCTGCAGAGACCTGTGAGGTTCAGGCAGGGGGAAAGCTGCATGATCAGCAGAGGAACCAGAGGAGGAGGAGGGACAAACTTGGCCCTGGCATAGCTGCAGTCCTACATCCACCCCTCCTGGATCTGCCTCTCCTCTACAGCTTGTGTACAGTCAGCTAGAGTATCTGCCTGTGGTTATCCCAGTCCACAGCTATGCCATGCTCTCCAGCTACCCAGCCTCCTTCCCTTCCCAGGCAGCATGGACACTCCATGTGATCCCCACGTGCTCAGGATAACAGCCTGACCACCCTCTGACTCAGCTTCTTTCGGGACCACTGGCACAGCCGATCTGAGTGGTGCCAAGTCCCTCTCCTTGGCCCAGGCACAGCTCCTCCTCCCCAGCCCCAGATGCTCAGCAGCTCACATTTTTGTGCGCAGAGCACTGAGCTCAGCAACTCGTGTTCCTCTAAAGAGCCACCGCAACTGTTCCCTTACAAATTCCTGTGGTAAGAAGCCCTGTGCTTCCCGTGCCAGTGCCCCACATGCTACTAAGAAAGCCCTATGGGCTCTTATCCCCCTTCCCCCTCCAAACTCCTGCAGTGAGGCCCTTTTGTACAGCTCCTCCTGATATTCAGACCTCATCTCTGCTACCTGCAGGCAGGGATTATGTTTTGTCCGTGCTTCTAGGGGAAACAGAACAAGTCTTGCTCCAGGGGTTATCACCATACAAAGTCACAAAGAACAACAGGCTCCACAACACAGGAGAGGGCAGGAACAGCTTTTTCATAGCGGGTTATTGTATGTGGAGTCAGGAGAGGCTGGAATGAATCAGAGGAAACCAGGCTCCTTGGGAGATGAGTGCTTTTTAGAATGCTATTGGCTGAAAAGATCGTTTTATTTTAAACTCGAGCCATGTCAAAGCACTAACAGAGACACCCCTTCCCCTCCCCAGCTGGGAAAACATTTCCTGGAAAACATCCCTATTGTGCTCCGGAGCCCTCCACTTCCTTCCCTTTTCTGGAAGAGGAGCATGTGCTCAGGCAACAAGCCAAAGGATGAAGGCAATGCGGAGAGGTCCGGCCAAGTCTGCAGTCACTTTAACCCTGCTGCTCCATACACTCCTCATGATTTGTGCAGTTTGAAGGAGAGAACTCGAGGTGCTGAGAAGCACCAGAGGCAAAGGGAGCTCCCACACTGGGAAGGTGCGCACAGCAGCTTGGGAACACCTCAGTGGGAACAGCTCTGGACTCGGTGCTGGCTCGGATCAGCACGGAGAGGAGGTGTTCTCAGAGAGCCAAGCAAGTTGGAGGGAAACATGTTAGGATGATTCCTCGTCATATTATACATTGATTTAGGGAAGGAGCCCTCTCATAGTTAATCCTGGCTGGCTCCTAGCAGCAGCCAGCTGTTAAGGTGGCTTCACAAGCTCCAGGGAGACATAGCCACACAGCTTTCAAGAGCAGTGGCAAATGGCCAAAACCCCTGTAATGAATGTTTTGCCTTACTGTCAACTCTCCAGCATCCCCCCTCAGAGCTCAGACTGTGCCCTGCAGGAAGCCTCAAGCTGGAAGCCGTGGTTGTCTCCGTGAGAAGACCCTCTCTGTGCCTCTTCAGGCTGCCACATCCTCCATCACGTGTCCCCAGCGAGCTACAGGACTCTCTCCTCACCTGCATGGATGAGGGGCTGGCCAGATCCTCAGGATGAAGCTGCGCTGGGGTCACTGTCAGTCCCTTGGCACTCCGAGCTGCAAGCAGTGTCAGTTTTCGGTGGCAGTAATCAATCAAATCCAGAACGCTGTCCTCTGCTGACTCACAGACCTCCTTCACAACAGGAGTTTCACAGAGGGTCAGCCCCACAGCTGTGGATTTCCATCCCCAGCTGAAGAAAGCTGAACCTGCCTCCTACCTTGTAAAAGAACACTGTCTCCAAGAGGTTAATGATGGAGGCTTCATGACGCAGCTGCAGGAGCGAAATGGCAGGAGTTAGATCACAGTGGAGTAGTCACTAGCACCGAGGGCACAGGCAATGGGACCAAGATAAGAGCTCTTCTAAGAAGCTGCTTATGTAGTTGCGGCCAAACACAAGTCCAAGAGCCAAATACAAGTGATGTAATCTTTAAAACAATTCCAGGTCATGCAGTTCACATTAGTATTTATGTTAACATGCCTATGACACTGTAACATGCTGATAGAGAATCACGCTTCCTAGCAGGCAGGGCTCTCCAGGGCCCTGGCTTTGCGCTACTGTGGCAGTACAACTGTAGCCCTGAGGCAAGTGGAAGCCCCTGGCACCAGCACAGAGCCATTGCCTGAGATGGGACAGTGCCCTCCCTGCCTGTTAGTGCTGCTCTCAGCCCCCTGGGACTGTGCAGCCAGCCTTGTCCAGAGACTGAGAACCATGAGATAGCCGACTGGAGGCAATGCTGCCTCAAAATGAATGGCTGCCCAGGGAAGACACCACCCTTGTCCCAGCAAGTTACCCTGTGGTTACCCTGGACTGAAAACGGGCTAAAACTTTGAAGCCTTGGACAGATTTCCTTTAGGGCAAGGGCTGCATCCCTCTGCAGGGAAGCCCAGCTCCTGACATCATTCCATTGCCAAGAGTGGCCCAAGGGACTGCTGCT
The DNA here is from genome assembly GCA_009867235.2 of Psittacus erithacus. NCBI lineage: Eukaryota > Metazoa > Chordata > Aves > Psittaciformes > Psittacidae > Psittacus > Psittacus erithacus. The sequence continues at coordinate 21,951 of WYDI02029792.1, forward strand.
CCTGGGAGCTCAGTAAGAAAAAACATTTTCCTTAACCTCAGAGCATGTAACCTCCGAGAGGCCTCTGGTTAGAGGTCCCAGAGAAAAACAGTGCTCAAAGGGGGGAAATTCCCAAGGGGGGCTGTTGCCTGGGAGCAAGGGTAGCACCAGGTCTCTGAGAGCTGCAAGCCAGGAGCACAGCCACCACCAGGAGCTGCTTTTGCTGCATCCAGCAGCTCCCACAAGCTCCTGATTGAGATTAGGCAGGGTGCAGTCATCCCTGTGCCTCCTGAGGGCAACGACATGGGCTTGTCACCACTCATGGCTTTGGGAACCAGGTGCTTCCCAGTGTTCAGCACCACCTCTCAGCCTGGTGAGATGTAAAGCCCCAGCTCTGAGATCTTTAGGGTGAGATGTATTTTTAAGCACAGTGGTGCCCACTTCGTTTCCAGGCTCATCCCCACTGCCCTTTCTACTCACCACTACGTAGATGGGGAGGGAGCTTCTCGGCTTGAAGTCCTCCAGCCGGCACAGCACAGGGAAGACTTTGTGCTTCCAGATCTCCACAGAGATCAGCTCGCCAATGAGGACAGGAATCTAGAGAGGGAAGGGATGGGGAAAGCAAAGCCTTTCAGACCAGTGCTGCAGGGGGAAGCAGTTTTACTGCAAGTGCTCAGCCACACAGACTTCCGAGTCATCCCATGGAGGAGGGCAGCCTTGGGGCACGCTGCTGCCTTCACATTCACCCAGCTCAGAAATCAACAGCTTTTCACCAACAGACCAGTGGGCAGAGAGCTCTTGAGGCTGCAAAGGGGGAAGGTGGCCTTGAGGAGCTGGCCAGGGCCAGGGCAGCACCCATCCCTGCACAGCCCTGCACATTCTGGGCTAGGACGCCCAGATACAGCGCTGAGATCCAGAACCAGAGGGGCTGGCTTGCAGAAGAGACCAGAACAAGCTCCAAGAAACCACGCAGAGACCACCAAGTAGAAATACTGCAGCTTGACCTTTAATTAAAAACCAACCCAACCCAGACTGGTCAAAGATACAACCAGTTCTCCACCATTTTACCCCAAAATTGCTCATTGCCCGCAAGACAACCCCAGCTCCAGCTGAAGGCCTGGCACAGGGCTCACCACCACACGCAAGGAGCTCACCTTGGCGTAGGTGACCAGCAGCTCGGTGAGGAGCTGCTCTTGGCCCGCGCAGGCGCTCAGGATGGCGTGCATGTTGAGCTTTTCCACAGACTCGTGCTGCCGGAGCCATCTGCAGGGCAGGCCGCAGGCCATCAGCGCCAGCGGCTGCTGGACACGGGCTCCTCATGCAGAGAAACCAGCTCCCGGCACCCCCCAACCCCACAGCGTCCCCTGAGTGTGGTGTGCTCCCTGCAGCAGCTGCTGCACCCACGGCCCCGCCCTTCTGCCTGCCCCCAACGGGGACACCCCGAAAATGAGGTCCTCCTCTCCCTCTACAGCCCTAAAAGGGACACCCCGAAACTGGGGTCCTCCTCTCCCTCTATAGCCTTAAAAAGGACACCCCAAATTGAGAGCCTCTCCTCACGCTTCCCCTCCCAGACCGCACAGGGACCCCCCAGAACCCCACACCGCGTTCCCCCGCACCGCTGCCCGCCGATGTCCCGCAGCTCGGTGCCCTGCAGCGCCCGCACCAGCGCCTCGGCCTCGGCGGGCAACAGCGGCGCCGGCCCCGGGACGGCCATGGCGGCGTCGGCGTCGCTATGGCAACAGGCAAGCGCTGGCGGCGCCTCTACCGCCGCGGAGGGGCCTCTGCCGCCCCCTGGCGGCGCGGAGGAGACGCGGCGCCACAGGGCTCTGGGGGCACACACGGGGGGCGGGCGGGGGGACATCGTCGCCGTCACTTCCAGCACACGATGATGTTGGGGTCGTTCTCCAGGCGCTCATCCAGCTCCTTGTAACTCATGCCTGCGGGGGGAGGCAACGGCGTGTCAGTGGGGTGCCCAGGAGTGGCGCTGGGGGGCTGGCTGTGGTCCCCAACCCCTCCCATTGCAGCACGGCACAGAACCCAGCCCGGTCCCATCTCCTGCAGTCGGAAGGCTCACGAAGGGCATAGGGAGACCCTGACAGCAGTGTACAGCCCGGGGGGCTCTGCCTCCTGCCGGCCCCAAGCGCTGCCCGGAGGAGCCCGGCTCCTCACCGGTCTTGCAGCAGATCTCATCGTAGCTGTGGCAGCCTGTGTACAGCCGCGCCGGGTGGCTCCGCTCGTCCCGGGCGACCTTCACAGGGTATTTCTGGAGCCGACGGATAAGGCCCTTCATCAAACCAAACTGGATGAGCCTCCTGGGGACGAGAAGAGGCTGAGATCCCCATGCTGAGGTGTCAAACACCCCCTTTCTTTCTGGTTCCACCATGCCCCACCTATAGACGCAGGGATTGGGGCACTCCCTCCTCATTCCCCCACCCCTGGTGTCACCATCACCCTTGGGGATCAGCAGGAGGGCACAGGGACCAACCTCTCGTCCACCCTCTGGAGCTGCAGGGTATAGCGGGAGATGAGGTCTCTCACTGTCGTGCCAGGGCTCAGCCCGCAGTACAGCTGGAACACATCCCTGAGGCTGGCCCGCTTGTGCCCTGCAGGGACAAGTCACCAGTCAGTTGCCCTCTCCTCCTGCCTCTGCCCACAGCCCGGCACGGGGTCACTGTACCTTGTTTGGTGACATAGGACAGACACTCCTCCTGGAGACACTTGTCATCCACTAAATCCTGGACCTTCGGTGTGGTGCAGTAGACATTGGAGTACTGGAGGGCGAGGGAAAGCAGCTCTGCTTAGCCATGGCTCGGAGACAGACCCACCCTGCTCCCAATCCCGCTGTCCCCCTGCATGGCCACCCTGACGGTGCAGCTGCTGCCCAAATCCCATTCATGGGCTCACCCACCTGGAGGATGGAGACCAGTGTGACGACCCCGTAATACCTGCAGACAGACAGGGAAGTGTGAGACCCCCTCTGCCAGTACCCACCACCTCCCTTTGTGCTGCTGGCCAGGCCCTTCCATGCACTCACAGCAGGTTCTGCACTGCAATGCGCACCAAGTTCAGCTCCACGTCAGCTTCTGCAGAAATCTTCTGGACGTGCCGAAAGCCATCGATGTAGGGCAGGATCTAGGAAGGGAGGAAGCAAGAGCTAAGAGGAGAGCAGAGGCCCAAGGCATCGCATTGAAGCCCAAGAAACTCCCCTGTGTCTGGAGTGCCCTTGGACAGGATGGCTCCATCCCAGCAGCATTTTATCCTTGTTGGGGAAACTGCTTGTTCAAAGCACAGGGACAAGGGGAGCACCAAACCATGCTTATTAACGGGGTGATATGCAGGACAGCCTGACGCCCCTTTGCCCCTGGGCAGGCTGGAAAGAGATCCTGTTCAAAGCATGCTGCTCCTGGTCAAGCACACAGACCTGCTGCGTGGTGAGATCCCACTGGGAGTTGAAGAAGTCATCCTTGTCTTGGGTGAAGACAGGGACATCGTACTCCTGCACAATGGGGGGATCTGGGCGCTGCTCGATCACCTTCAGGTGGATGGTGTTTGACTCATCTGGCCGGGGAAAGGGGAGCGCTCAGTCCCCACAGAAACTTCTGCTCCCTTAGGAGCTCACAACCGTCAGCCCCAGGCACCACCCCACTGCTCAGCAGTGTCTGCAGCCATCACCCCATCCCTTCCAGTACTTTGAGCCACACAGGGCAAGGCTAGCTCAGACACTCCCCAGCTCCAAGCGCAGGCAGAGCTGATCCGGGCAGCGAAAGGCCCAGCTGCCTGCCAGTACCACCCTGCCCCACTCCTGTCCTTACTGCCGGGCTGGCAGGGCTTCCATACCTATGGGCAGGGTGCACTTTCCTTTGGCATTCAGCTCCTCCAGCAGGATGGTCATGATGGGAACCAGCTTCTGCTTACTCTCCTCGTTGGAGATGAAGCCACTTTCCAGCTATAAAGACAGCAGAAAATCAAGTCAGCTCTGCCCCACAGGACAGGAACCGAGACGTGTGGCAGGACATCTCTGCTCACACCGGCTCAGGGCTCACCTCCAGGGTGGTCAGGTAGCCAGCCAGCTTCTTCACTATGGGCTCCAGCGCACAGGCCTTGGCTCTGGCATCGCACACAAAGCCCAGGTTGAAGAGCAGAGCGTTTCGGCTGTACTTCTTGTGCTCGATACACACGGGGCAGCCGATCAGCTTCTTCTCCATGGCTGTCCTGCAGGATGACAAGTATAACCTGCACCTATGCCTTCAGGGCGGCCTGAGCCCCACACAAGGACAGTTCTGGAAGTGGGGGCTTCTCTGCTTTGCATTTAAAATGATGTCTAATCCTCAGAGGGTCAGAGTGCAAAACATACACGATGAAGAAGGGGGTTAAGAGGGTCCACCACCGGATTATAAAGCCTCCTTTTAACATCAGCACTGTCCTCGAGACTCGTTTGCCTTTCTTGGAGCTGGTACTGACCGAACCGCAAGCAGCACCGGCCCCGGGTACCCCAAACCTCCCTCACGGGTAACCGCGGCCAACAAATGAACGTGGGGACCCCTGGGACGGAAATCGCTGTGACCCGGAGCTGGCGCTGCGCACCCCCGGCCGCAGCCCGCGGCACTCACACGGTGATCAGCTTGTTCTGCAGCTCGGGCTTCGTGATGACGTACACCTGGATGGTGTCGAACAGCTCCCGAGAGATGAAGTCCTCCGGTACCTGCAGCGGCACAGGCGGATGAGCCCCGGCCCCGGCCCCAGCCCCGGTCTCGGCGCCGGTCTCAGCCCCGGCCCGCGGTGCAGCCGCTCCCGCCCATGCCCGGGGTCCGCTCACCTGGTAGGTGATCTTGGGCCCCAGCGTGGGGTGGAACTCGCTGAAGAACACGCACTCGATCCTGCCGCCCATGGCGCACCGACTGCGGCACGGACGGCGGAGCAGACACCGCGCCCGCGCCGGGCCTCCGCCGGCCACCGTAGCGTGCACCCCGGGCGCCGCTCCGTCACACGGCCGCGCCGGTGTGGGCGGGCTCTCTCCTGAGTGACAGCACCACCCACCAATCAGCGGCTTTAGCCAACGGAGGGACAGCTCCCGTCGCCCAATCGGGGCCTGAGGCGCCGCGCGCCCCGCTCGGCGGCGGCGGCGGCAGTTCCCCCCCGGCCGCCATGGCCCTGACGGCCGAGACCGAGTCGCGGCTGTACCGCTCTCTGCGCGCCGCTGCCGGTGCTGCCGCGCACCTCGTGGCGCTGGGCTTCCCCACCGGCGTGGCCGTGCTGGCGCGGCCCGGATCCAGTGAGTGCGGGGCGGGCGCGGGGCCGGGGAGGGGCGGGCGGGCCGCGTCTCTCCTCAGCTCACCAGCCCTTGCCTTGCAGGCCTCTTCTCCTGGCACCCGCTGCTTATGGCCCTCGCGGTAAGTCCCGCCGCCCGGTTACCGGCCCCGCTGCTCCCCGGCCATGGGCACGTCCCCTGTGCTCCGCCGGACAGCGGCCGGCACGGAGGATGAGCCCGTGTCTGCCTCCGCGGGTGGTGGGAGGCTGAGCCCCGGGAGACACCGACCCCTTGCCCTCTTGTCTCCCAGTTCTCGTTCCTGATGACCGAAGCGCTGCTGATGTTCTCCCCGGAGACCTCGGTGCTCCGCTCCTTCTCCCGCAAAGTCAAAGTGCGGGCGCACTGGGCCCTGCAGCTGCTCGCCCTCGTCTGCGCGCTCCTGGGGCTGGGCATCATCACCTACAACAAGCACCTGAACGGCAAGGCGCACTTCGTGACCTGGCACGGGCTGACGGGGCTGCTGGCCGTGCTGTACGCCGGCGGGCAGTGCGCGGGGGGCGTGCTCCTGCTCTACCCCAAGCTCATGAAGAACTGGACGCTGGCCAAGCTCAAGCTCTACCATGCGACCTCGGGGCTGGTGGGCTACCTGCTGGGCTGTGCCAGCCTGATGCTGGGCATGTGCTCCCTGTGGTTCACCACCTCGGTGACCAGCGTCTTCTGGTACCTTGCCATGCTGTGTCCCCTTCTCACCAGCCTGGTTATCATGAACCAGGTGAGCAACGCTTACCTGTACCGCAAGCGGAGCCAGCACTGAGGGCCTGACACAGAGCTGAAGTTCCCCTGCGTGAGCCAGCGAGGTCAGGGCTCCCCCTCACACCCCCTGCGGGGGTCTCCTGCTCTCATAGGGTTTCCTCAGAACTCGATTTCTGCCTACTCATCTCTCATCCTGGATCATCTGTAGTGTCTTGTCCCCAGGGAGCAGCTACAACATGTGTGACACCGAGTGGGCAGGAGCTGCCCTCCTCATGCCTGGCTTGGTGGGGATGTTTCCCAACACAAATGAAGCTGCTGGTCCCCATGGCAGCTTGGTGCTCATTGCTGGGAACTGCAGGGTTCACTCAGGATTTGTGCTCCTTTTCCCCTCCCACCCAGGGCTGCTTGGGAGCAGGCAGGACAGGAGCCATTGTGTCCTGGTGGCGAGGGCAGGGAGTACCTGCTCATGCAGGAGGCTGCGGTGCCACACTGCCTCTCCTGCCACAGAGGCAGCTTGGCTGGTAAAAGCACAGGTACAGTTGTGGCTTCAGTCACAGGAGGGCTGAAGCAGAGTAGCAGCACCCATGCCAGATGCAATGGACAGCAGCATGTCCAACCCCACAGCACAGCCCCATGCAGGGACCTGGGAGCTCCCCAGGACCAGTGCAGCAAGCCCAGCCTGGCAACCACAGATCCACGCACAAATCCTTCCTGCAGGCTGCGACAGCAAAGCTTCAGCCTGTCAGGAAAGGGGGTCATTTTAGAAAGCAAATTCCCAGGCCGGGCTGCAAAGCAGCAGGCTGCAAAGGAGCAGGTTTGTCCCTCAGAGGGGTGCAGGGAACAGTGGGAGCACGGGAGAGCAGGGCTCAGTGCAGACCTGGGGACAAGCCCAGGAGCCAGCCTACTAAACAGGAAGGCAGAAAGGAACATCCTCCCCTTGCCAGCACAGCAGCCTGCCTTCAGCCCACCCAACATTGGGGATCCTTCTGCTCCTTAGCACGTACTCTGCTCCTAGCAGGCCTGGAGAGCTGGGAGCAGTGCCCAGGCTGGAACATTCCTCTGTATCCAGAGCTTTTATTCAATAAAGATTTCAGGCAGCTACAGTGCAACAAGCCCTCTTTACTGCTGAGGGGCGGGCGTGTAATTCTGGGTGCAGGTAGACATCCCCCCCACTGCACACTTCTCACCTCCTGCTTGCAAAGGGTCTTTCCCAACCTGTTGGGAGCCTCTGGCAAGAAACTCTCTCCCCAGGCTCCTGCAGGGAGCCCGCAGGGGCTGCTCTGTGCCTGCCCCGTGCCCTGCCCGCGCTCTGCTGCAGGAGCCGGCTCTTCGAAAGAACTCTTTATTGATACCGAAACGTCTGTGGTTTTCCCAGTTGACAAAACCTCGTGTGGTCCTTTAAAAAAATAATCACACACTATCAACCTGTGTCCCAGGCCAGGGAGCGCCCGGGGGTGCAGGAGCTGTGAGGAGGCTGTCGCACGGAGATCCTTTCCATCCAGAGAAAAGAACAAAAAAGCCCATCAACACAGAGGAAGGGAAAGAGAAGGGGGAGCCCATATTCTACCTGCAGGACAGAAAACCTGCTGCTGAGGAAGCAGCGAGAGCCCCACCGTAAAAATTAATTCCAGCTTCTAGTGTAATCTGACAAACGGATTAGCCAGAGAGCAGCTGAGGGCACTGGCTCCTCGCAGGGCTTTGCGGGTGACGGAGGGAGGAGGAGAGAACTCCACCGTGAGGGGCTGGGTGTCTCCTCCTGCCCAGCAGCCTGTCCCCCCAACCTGGCAAACCACTGACCTCCTGCCAGAGCCAGGGGAGGCTCCCCACAGGAAAGGGATTCAGAAAAGAAACCTATCAGCCTTCCCGTTCCCTCGGGTGGGGACAAAACTACCTTCAGAAAGGAGGAAGTAAGTGTGGAGTGCTCTGGCCAACTCTGGGCGCAGAGGAGAAGCGAGGAATCACTGCCGACTTCGCTCCTGCATGGGTAAGCAGCGGCCTGGGGCAGGGATCGGCACCATGTCCCCTCCCAGAGCAGCCTCTGCTGCCGGTGCCGACATCCACGGGCTGCCCTGCGCCAAGGAGAGCAGCTCCAGGGTCCTGTCCTTGTAATGGTGGCAGCGTCGTCGTCCTGGGTGCCTGGTGCTGGCCGCGAGCAGCAGCAAAGCATTGGAATGAGGTAGCCCCCTGCCTCTGCCACGGGAGGAGACCCCGCGCCCACCGAGCATCCCGGCGGTGGGGGCACGACGGGGGTCAGCAGCTCTCCAACAGACACCGGGCCGGGAAGGGGGCAGCATGTCAGCCGGTCACAGCTGTGACGGGGCATCCTGGAAGGTGATGAGGTTGGACTCCTGGCTGGAGCCCTTCCCGGCTGCGCTGGGGTCAGGCAGCAGTGGGCTCTCAGTCTTGACTGTCACTTCCTCCTCGTCATCCTCCATGCTGGGCCATGCTGACTGGTCCTCCACACGCTTCAGCCGCTCGTTCAGGGCCTTCAGGGCCAACTGCCTGTGGGGCAAGGGCAGACAGGCAGGTTACCTTGGGTCAGGTGGGCACAGCAGGGTTAGCAGCTCTGCCTCTGGCTCCTTCCCACGATTCAGGGTGGATTCAGCAGCACTGGAGGTGACCCAGCACACCTGGGACTGCCCCACAGAAACGTGCTCTCAGACTACACATGCAGGGTTTCCATGCCACGTGGAGCACTCGGAAGCTGTCAGATAGCAAGCAGCCGCTCCGGAACACGGGAAAAACAGAGCAGAGGAAAGCCAAGTGCCAATGCCCGGTCTAAACCTTCCTGGAGCCGGAAGGACAATTCTGGATGTGTGGGAGGGCGGGGGCATGGGACTGACTCGCACCTCCTCCCGTGCCAGGATGATCGGCTGCAGGGCTGCCACAAGCAGGGGACCAGCACCTCCCATCCCCTTTCCTCCTGCAGGGACCCCAAACCCCACCTGCCCCTTTTCCGGGATCTCCCTGCTCCTCTCCTGCGCTTCCATCACCACTCCACATTTGGAAGAGTGGGACAATGTCCCACCACGCCCTGAAATGCTCCCCACCACCTCCATAGCAGCGAGGGCGGTCCCCCCAAAGAAGGTTCCCCCTTAGCACCCCGCACCCAAATCTTCCCACTCCTCCTCATTTAGATGTTAAACCTCACCCTCCCTGCCCATAAACACGATCCCCATGGAAGCACGGCAAGCGATACCTTCTCCTCTCGGCATCCTGGGGGTCTGTCCCTGGCAGGCTGATGGTGATGGACGACGGGGCACCCACATCGTAGCGTTTGACTGTTTTGCGGCAGACCTTCACCTTCACCAGGACGCTGTGAACCAGGTTGGCCACCAGACCCACCACGGGCTGCAGGATCTCGGGGAAGAAAGTGGCGAAGGCGAAGTGGTCGGACATGTCTCCGCGGCCTCTACTGTGCCGCTGGTAGAAGCGGAGATAGACCCAGCTGGAGAGGAGCCCGAAGCCGTAAGAAGCCAGTACATTGCTCTCGACGAGCGCAGCGAGCCGCAGCAGAGCCAGGAGAAGGAGCAGGAGCATGGGGACAGCCTTCATCCTGACCTGGGGCACTTTCAGCACGGTGCTGTCCCCCATTGTCTGCTTGAGGGCCACCAAGACTCCCCCGAGGAAGCCCAGCCCGCCGTGGATACGGACGGCGAACAGGTAGGCGAGGTGGAAGGAGGCCACGTAGGTGAGGAAGTAAGCGAGTGCCCCCAGGAGCCCCACCGAGACGTTCACCACCGCGAAGAAGACAAGCAGCTCCAGGGCGCCCCAGAGGGGCTCCAGCAGGCGCCCGGCCGCCCCCAGCGTGGCCAGGCTGGCCGCCAGGCCCCAGGCGCGCTGCTCCACCAGCCCGTGCGTCAGCAGCGTCCACACCCAGAAGTTGGGGGGCAGGAGGTAGCCGGGGGTCACCGCCAGCCCGTAGGCCGTGTCCACGCCGAAGGACAGCAGGTACAGCAGGAGCGCGGCGCCGCTCAGCGACTTCACCACCACGCTGGTGCCGGCCAGCGCCGCCAGGAAGTGCTGCCGGGCCACCGGCAGGTACCGCCGCATCTTCGGCCTCCAGCGGCGGAGCGGAGCGGAGCGGGGCTGCCCCGCGGGGGCTGCAGCGCCCGGCCTCCCCCCGCCGGGCCCCGCTCAGCCCCCGACCAGGCCCGGGCCGGGCCCTCCCGCTGCCGCCTTCAGGCCGCGCCGGAGCCCGCTGCTAGGCTAGGCCGGGCGCGGACAAACAGCGGCGCTGCGCATGCGTGGGGTGGGGAAGGGGAAGGGCTGGGGAAGAGGAAGGGCCGGGGCGCGTCGCGGGGCATGATGGGACATGTAGTGCGGGCACGGGTGCGGGGGACCCGGGCTCAAAGGGGGCACAGGCACAGATGGGCACAGACAAAGCGGAGGGATGGGAGCACACAGTGATGGGGCTGTGGGGATGGGGGCACACAGCCGGGGGGGACACGGGTATGGGTGGGCTGCGCACGGGGGGGGCACTTGGAGACACTGACACGGGATGGATGTGGGGTCACAGACACAAGAGCACGGGTGTAGGGGCACAGGGATGCGGGGAGGGGACCACACAGCCCTGAGGGAGCCGTGGGGGCTGCATCCTGGCTGCGCTACAGCCCCTGTGTGTGAGCCCGCAGCCCTGCCTGCACCCTGCCTGCCTCCTGCCCATTGGCCTCGAGGTGCAGGCAGGCTTGAGGCACCAGCACGCCGCTGTCTTGCCTGTCCCCCCCGCCCCGTGCCCATGTACCCGGGCAATGACGCAGCCACCGCCTGTGAAGTGAAAATATGAACATTATTTAATAACTGAGTCTCTGTAATAAACCATTTGAAAATATTTTACAAGGAGTCACACGCACGATATTTTACAAATCGCCTTTTTGTTGGGTGTTCGGAGTTTTCCAACTCTTCTGTACAAAAACAAAACCAAAGAAAAACCAACCCAAAAAACCCAAAGAAATTAAAAATAAGTGAAAGAAAATCAATTCAAAACCCAATGCTTTTGAATGAGCAGAGAGAAGCTTCCAGGTGGGGAATGGGGCAGGATGTGACCCCGGTGGGACCGGAGGGGCCCGGGGCCATGGAACCCCTTTGTCTCATTGGTTTTTAACTTAAAATAGACTATATATGTATATATTTATAGGTATGTATAGTGGTGGTTTCTGGCAGAGCACCTAACTAGACTACAGAAGTACACACACTCCCGGTAACACAGAGCCATCTGTTCAAACACGGTTCCCAGAGACAGTAACCAAACACACACTGAAAAAGCTACAAGCAGAATGACCATTAATTAACCCCAGCACTAATTAGCGCCTGGCACCCTCCCCAACCCCCCCGGGGTGACAGCACCGAGGGGGCTCCCCTGGCCCCGGTTGATGGGGTGGCTCTGAGCAGGGTCCCCGGGGGGGTGAGGAGCCCCAGGGCTGCCTGCATGGGCAAGGGCCCCTGGCACTGGTGGGAGCAGTGGGGGGCAATGGGTGGTGGGTACAGCCACCCCCTGCACCGCAGCACCCAAGGATGTCACGGCTGGGCACCCTGCATCAGCCCCTCCCCAGCCCCGCAGCACCTCTCCTGACTGGGGTGCTGTGGGGTGCCATAGGATGCTATGGGTGCTGTGGGGTGCCATGGCTGAGCAGCTGCTCCATCTGCCTCTTTGGCACCCAGTGTTTTGTCTGGGGCACAACACCCTCACCCGAGTGCCCTGGTGTGAGCCCCAGCACCCCAGGACACCCCCAAATGCTGGGTGCCCGCAGCCAGGACTGTCGCAGCACCCAGGGAGCAGCCCAGCGCTGGTGCCCCAAGGGATGGGCATGGGGGCCTGACATGTCCCTTCTGGGGACGTGTGGCACCTCCTGCTCCACTTCTCACCATGGGGCCCATGGTGCGACCTCCTTGGGGACACATGGCACGTCCCCCTCGGGCACAAGCGCCACGCTCCCCTGGGCACTGTGGTTTCTTTGGCGGGGGGCTGCGCAGAGCTGGGCGGGCAGGGTTTCACAGTGATCTGCAGAACGGAAAAGAAACAAAACACACTTCTTTTTCCCCTCCTTTTCACCCCAAAAGCTGTGCCCAAGAACACACGAGTGCGGCTGAGCCCCGGGCAGGCACCAGAGCTCCATCGTGACACGGCACAGGCGATGCCCACTGAGCCCCCATTCCATCCCTGTCCGCATCCGGCCGGGGGATGCTGGAGCCCCCGGCTGCCCTGCACGCCTTGGGGGGCTGGTACCCGCTGGAACAAATAATACTGCCCCGCACATTCAAGTCCTTTTCTCTTGGGTTTTTTTTTTTTTTTTTTCTTTTTCTTTTCTTTTCTTTTTTCTTTTTCTTTTTTTTTTTTTTTGTGTGTGGTTTTTTTGGCGTTTTTTTTTTTCCCTTTTTTCCTCTTTTTTTTCGTTTTTGTGTTTTCCCACGTGTCCTCACTGCTGACAGCAAACACCGCCGGTCTCCAGGCGAAAAAAAAATGTCGGAAACTCGATGTAGAAAGATCGGCTTTAAAATCTTCAGGCTAAAAAAATAGGCGAGGTGGATGGGGGCCGCGGGCACCGCCGCCGCGTTCCGAGTCCGAGCGGCCGGGAGCGCAGGACGCCGCGGCACCGACCCCCGTCCCCGCTCTGCCGGGGGGCCCCTGCCCGCACCCCGGCTCTTCTTTGGCTGCGGCCGGCGGGGAGCGTGGGGCGGCACCGCGGGGTCCCCGAGGCGGTGGAGGGGACGCTGCCCCCGCTCCGCCGGGCCGGGGAAAGGGATGGAGATGGAGCTTGAAAGAAAAGAGAGCTGGCGGGGGGTGCGCCGGGGAGCTAAAGGCAGGCGGCCGGGGGCAGCGGGTGCCGGCTGGCGCTGGAGTAGAGGAGCAGCAGCTGCAGGGAGAGCAGGACCCCCAGGGAGGGGGTGAAGGAAGCCCCTCGGCCGCAGTCTGAGGTATCTTCCTGGGTGGGGGGCAAAGGGAGAGGGGCTGTGGGGCATCCCCAGTGGTGCCTCGGCACCCCAGGGCACCCACCGCACCCCTGCTGTACCCCCTGCTGCAGGACCCCGTGTCACTGCCCCCCCAGGGGACACCCCATGGTGCTGCTCTCCCGGGTACTCCCATGGCTCTGTTCCCCCCAGGAGGGTACCCCATGGCATTGCTCCTTTAGGGACCTCCCATGGCTCTCATCTCCCAGGGGCACCCCAAGGCTCCTGACCCTCCCTCCCACCCCCCCACAGGCTCTGAACCCCCATCAGGGGGTCCCTCCACAGCACTGCACCCCTGAGATCCCCCCATGGCTCTGTTCCCACTCCACCCCAGGGGGTACCCACTGCCCCCATCCCTCCCAGGCCCCCCCAGCTCTGTGCCCCCCTTCACCCCACATACTGTTGCATTGTAGTCGAAGCAGATGTGGGGGCCTTTCCGGTAGCGGGGCCTGTCCACCAGCTCACACTGGTTTGGGTCCCTCGGGGGAGCTTTGCAGGTCAAGGAAACCACCAGGGATAGGGCAGTGGGGGCCCGTGGGGTGCCCCATGGCCATCCCCTGGCCCTATGACCACAGGTTGGCTCCTTTTACCCCTTCCAGACCACACAGCTCCTGGGCTCCCTGCCCTGCCCCACAGACCCTGCCTGTCCCCCCACTGCTCTGCCACCGTCTCCTGGTGGGACACAGCTGGGACACCAAAGGATACCTCTTACCTCCGCCTGCATCAGCTTGACGGACTCACACTGGCTGCAGAGGGGCTTATCGGCCACCACGAAGAGCAGGTTGGTGTTGGCCAGCCTCTGCGCGTGGAAGAGCCTGGGGATGCGACAGCAACAGGGACCCCACTGACCCTGTGCCCAGATCCCCCCTGGCCCATGGTGCCAGCCCTGCTGGCGGGTGGCTCTAGGGAGGGTGTCCCCATCCCCAGTCTAATCCCCATCCTCATCCCCATCCCCAACCTCACCTCCATTCCCATCCCTAACCTCAACCCCATCACCATCTCCATCCCCATCCTCATGCCCATCCCCAATGTCACCCCCATCTCCAACCTCATCCCTGTCCTCATCCCCATCCCCACCTTATCACCATCCCCAACCTCATCACTGTTCTCATCCCTATGCTCGTTCTCCACCCTCTCCCTGTCCCCATGCCAAGGGGCTGCCCAGAAAACCACCATGAATGGGTTTTCAGAGCTCAGTCCCACTTGGAGGTGCCTTGGCGATGCCATCATCATCCCACAGCCCATGGGGACACTACCATTGCTCTCTGTCCTCCCTGTTTGGGTACCACAGCCTCCCCAGAGAGCTTCACAGAATCTCCCATTGCCCCCATGCAGGCGGCTGCCGGGGGGTCCTGGCAAAGGCTGCCTGGGGGTGTCCCCAACCCTGCCCAGCTGGTGGGACGATGGGGACGGACCCACCTGGAGCAGTTGCCGCAGTCGATGATGGCATTGTAGGTGGCGTTGACGGTGCTGAAGTAGTACTGGGTCTGCTTCATGATGCAGCTCGTCTCCCTGGCCTCCATGCTGTCCCCTGCCACCTCCTCTGCGCCAGCACAGCGCCGTGGGCCAGGGGACATGGAACCCCACCACACACCCCCAACCACATCCCCTGCCCGCCCAGGCCCGCAGCTCCCCAGGGACTCACCCGTCTGGAACCAGCTGCTGTAGGTGAGGCCGTACAGGAACTGCTGGAACAGGGACCTGTGGAAGGACAGCACAGCCACATCAGCCAGCTTGGCCCCAGGATGCGCCGGTGCCACCCCACAGCGGCGATGGCCCCTGTGGAGGGGATGTGGCAGGACTCACCAGGCTGCAGCTGAGGTCCACCAGGCGAGGCTCAGGAGATCAGCCACGGTGGGCTGCGGGCAGAACCATGGAATCAACCAGGTCGGAAAAGCCCTTTAAGCTCATCCAGTCCAACCCTTATCCCAGCACTGCCAAGGCCACCACTAACCCATGGCACTGAGGGCTTCATCTACACTGTGTGTGAACACTTCCAGGACGGTGACTCCAGCACTGCCTTGGGCAGCCTGTTCCAATGCCTGAGCATCCTCTGGGGAAGGAATTGTTCCGAATATCCAATCTAAACCTCCCTGGCACAGCTTGAGGCCGTTCCCTCTTGTCCTATCTCTTTACATGGGAGCAGAGCCCAGTCACCTCCTGGCTCCATCCTCTTGTCAGGCAGTTGTAGAGAGTGGTAAGGTCCCTGCTGAGCCTTCTCTTCTCCAGACTAAACAGCTCCTCATCAGACTTGTTTGAGAGGGGGGCAATGAGCCAGCAGGTCCCACATAGGGTGCTGAGAACACACTCACGAGTCTCCAAGCTCTGGACCACCCAGAAGCCACCATCCCCACGGGTACTCACCACAAAGACGCCACGGGGCGCAGCGCCAGTGTTGCTCTGGGCCTCGGGAGCACAGACGGACTGGAAGTCATAGGACTCTTTGCGGGCGTAGAAGGAGTTGTTATAGAGGGCGGACATCAGGTTGGCATCCACCTCGCTGAAGAACTTGCCCACCTGGGATGAGGACATCGAGTTTGCACCCAAACCATGGGTACACCTTGCCATGGGTCTTCCCTGGTGGGGACTCGAGTGGGGTTTTGTCACAGCACCCGTGACATTAGCTCAAAGGTCTCAGCTCCTCGCTGGCATCTCACACCCAGGAAAGCTGCTACGTGGGCACTGCTCACCTGGTACCAGTGGTCCTCCTGGTTGGAGAGCACCAGGAAGCCTCCATCGTCAATGAGGACGCAGATGAGGTCCTGGAAGGAGGGCAGCGTCACCCAACCCTGGCCATACCCTGGGCAAGGCAGGAGAGGCAGGGCAGAGGGTGACGGGCAGGCAGGCAGGAGGGCAGCACGGTGTCCCCGAGGCTGGAGGCTGCTCAGGAGCATCTTGGTACCAGGAGCACCCACACTGGGTGCAGGAAGTGGGAATCACCACCCAAGCTGGCAGGTTCAACATCCACCTTTACGGGGCTCCATGGTCCAGGGTGGATGCACTGCCCCAGACAGCACAGGCAGGGGACAGGGAGCCCTCCCAGCCACCCTCTGCTCTCTGCCTGCTGTCCCCCACTGCCACCACCCTGCGCACCACCCACCTTGTTGTTAGCCTCACAGTCCATCTCGCAGCTGGTCAAGGGGTCGCACTGTCAACCACAAACAGGGCAGAGGGACAGGTTAGCAGGACTGTCCTGACCCCAGGACGGGACACATGGGGTGGTGTCTCCAGGGCAGGGTAAAGGTGCCCCCATAAAGTTTAACAGGCAGGGCTGTGCAGGACACACAAGCCCAGCAGGACCACAGGCACCAGCAGCGCTCCGCAGCAAGCACAGTTCCCTCCCTGTCCCTGTCCCCATCCCTGCACAGTGCCCCAGGGGACACGTACCCTGCGGGCGCCCAGCTGGTCACGGTCTGTCCGGTTGCTCGCCAGCACTTTGAACTTCTCAGCCCAGGCCTCCAGGTCCAGCTTCACCCCCACCACTGGGGCAGCGGGGAGACGGGGTAAGCCCCAGCATGGGGGGACTGATGGGGACCCCCAGCCTGGTGTCGGGGCACCCAGCTCCCTGCCTACCTGCTGGCTTCAGCGTCTTGCCCCCGATGCTGAGCTCCACGGCGGTGCTCACCAGGATCCCGATGGTGTTGTTCTCCAGGTCCAGCTCCCGGTAGCTGGCTGTGGAAGGCAGGGGGTGCTTCAGGGGACAAGTGGGGCCAGTAGCAGCTGGTGCCATTCCCCACCACCCTGAGCTGGCACCCACCATCCCTGTAGGGCGGCTTGAAGATGTAACCCTTGTTGTCCAGGCTTCTCCGGTAGAAACTGGCATTGAAGGGCTCTGGTTCCTCTTCCCAGTCGTCTGCAGCCCTGGGGGAAAGCAGTCACAGCCATGATTGCCCCCTGGCTCTGGTCCCACAGGAGATGGCCCCACAGCAGCAGACATGTCGCTGCTTGGGGATGGACATGCACTCAACCCCCAGACACTCACTTGTTAGGGAAGACGCGGGTGATGCCCCCGTCGGTGGCTGCGAAGACAGCCAAGAGGCTGTACCTGTAAGGAGAGGAGTCAGGCACACCAGGCATCAGTGGGGCTTTGCTCTGCCCCATTCTCCATCCCCATATCCCATCCCAATCCTGCTCTGTCCCCAGCCAGTGCTGCCTGAACCGGGCCACCTCGCCTCCACGTACGTGTTGAGGTCCTGGTCCTTCCAGACCTGCTCCACCAACTGCTGCGTGATGCCCGTGTCCAGGATCAGGTTGTGCAGGAGGAAGTTGTCACCTTGGGATGAAGACAGAGAGGAGGAGGCAGTGAGGGCTGGCCCCATGGAGGCCACCTGCACCCCCCTGCCTTGCCCCAGCACTCACTCTGCAGCTCCTGGCACCCAAAACCCCAGCATGGTTCACCCCTGCCCCATCTCCCACTTCACCCCAGTCCCTCTCAGCTCCCCCAGCCAGGCCCCCACCAGCCATCCCTGGCTACTCACACTGCTTGGAGTCTGGGGTCACCTTTTCCATGAGGGCAATAAAGTTTTCCAGGAACTCGGTGTTGTTATCCGACAAGTCGAGGTCTTTGCAATACTCTCTGGGGTTTGGGGGACAAGGTTTGTCGTTCGCGAGGATGGAAAAGGCAAGGTCAGTTCTCCCCCAGGACAGTGGGGCGGGCGCTGGCTGTGCTGCCAGCACCCAGGCTTGCTGGGGGACATGATGGTGGTGACGTGCCACCACTCCTGTGAGTGTCACCCTGCCGGGCAGGCGGCTGTGAGCATCTCTGCAGCCAGCCTCTGCTGCCTGCAGTGCCAGCGGCTCAGCCACCACGGCAGCCATCGTGTCCATCACTGCCATGGGCACCGAGGTGCCGTCACCTCTGCCAGGGCCAGGCTTGATGGATCCCAGTTAGCATGGAGTAGTATAACCCTGAGCTCGACTCTCCCCATAATGGCGGGGCTACTGGTGGGACTGGGTGACTCTGCCACCGTACTTACCTGTGGGACCCTGGGGAGCGGGGGCTCCGCTGTGGGCGCCAGCGGGGCTTTACCTGGGGAACACCCATGGCTGTGCTGGTGGCACCAAGCAGGCATTTGGCAGCCATACCTGCACCCTTTGTGCTGAGACCCACCAGAGGAGGTGGGTGATCGCCTGTGGGCATCAGTGGCCCTGAGCCCCTCCTGGGACAGGCACCGTGGGTGGTGCCACATCCCTGCCCCAGCCCTGCTGATGTTGGGATGGCTCTAACCCTGTCAATCACCGTGAGGCTCTAATGGGACAGCATAGGTCAGTGTGAGCCTCTCAGGCTCCGTGGTGCGGCTGCAGGCAGTGCTGAGGGTCAGGGCTCCCCCTGCTCACGTCCCCTCCACCAAGCTCCTGACTCTGCCAAAAACCTCATTAAGAGGCCAAATGCCAGAGCAGGGGGTGGCAGGAGCCTGCCCACGGGGCAGCTGCAAGAGCTGGGACACCCTGGTCAGCCCGTGGGGAGCAGCCACCTAAAGATCTACCCGACACGCAGATACAGGTACTCACACACCCATGGGGGACATATGGTTTCTGAAAACGTCCATGGCCCAGGGCATGGCAGATCATACAGTCGCCCTGGGTGCCACCCCACCACCCGGGGCCTCCCTGCTGCAGGAAGGTGCTCACAGCGTGGTCTGAAGGGCTCACCCTGATTTTCAAAGCCTCCTTTTCCCTCTGGCTGCCCTAGGCTGGACGCTGACCCCATCACTGTAGCCTCAGTGGGGCAGTCAGGGGGCAGACCCACTCCTTGAGCCTTGCACATCACCTCTATCTATTTACTGGCACATTTCTGGGCCAAGCTTTCAATAACAGGGTTTTGTTTCTCACTAATACTCTGCTTTGGCTCCCACGTTTTCTGGATCTCACCCCTGCTACTCCATGCATCACCCAGGGACCAGGTCTCTCCAAAAAGCAAGGGCTGCACAGTAACTACAGTTTGGGCTGGTTCACCCCAAACTGGTGTGAGTGAGTGATCCTGCTGTAGGCAGCTGGCACAGCCTTGACCTGCTGCAGTCCCCAAGAACTGCAAGGATAAAACACTTCCTTAATGGGGTATTTAGCTATTACAATGACATATAAATACATAGGTGATTAGCAAGCAATGTTAATTAGGGCTGGTCAGAGGTTGCACTGCAGTGTCAGGAAGGGCAGGGTGCCAGCAGAGCCATGGGGCTCCCTGCACAACCAGCTGAGGGATGGACCTTTGTCCCCAGATAGGCAACTTCTGGAGCACAGTGTGATGGGGAACGGCTGAGGGACCTGGGGGGTTCAGATGGAGAAGAGAAGGCTCAGGGGGAACCTGATGGCTCCCTACAACTGCCTGGCAGGAGGATGGAGCCAGGAGGGGGCTGGGCTCTGCTCCCAAGGAGCAAGGGATGGGACAAAAGGGAACGGCCTCAAGCTGCACCGGGGCAGGTTTAGATGCAGCTGAGGAACAATTCCTGCCCCAAAGGGTGCTCAGACATTGGAGCAGGCTGCCCAGGGCAGTGGTGAGGTCACTGTCCCTGGAGGTGTTCACATACTGGGTACACAAGGAACTCAGTGACACGGGTGCTGGGGTAAAGGTTGGACTTGATCTTAAAGGGCTCTTCCAATCTGGTTTACTCTGTGACCCAAGGGAGGGGACGTGTCTGTCCCTGCTCACAGCCTGCAGCCTCCCCAAACCCCTGGGCACCCTAAATTTGACCCCAAACCTATCTCCTTTCTCCCTACCCCCACACCAGCACGACTGTATGATGGCACCGCCGGCCCCTTGCCTGGCGGGGGACTTTCAGAAACTATACCTATATATGCACGCGCAGGGGTCGGGCCCTACTGGGTGCATATATACGGTGCTGGATGCAACCGGGTGGTGGAGCGGGGCCGGGGTCCCGGCAGCAGCCCCCCTCGGCAGAGCGGGCACACGACACACAGAGCGACAGGGGACGGGCAGGGGGGACAAGGCACGATGAGGCGAGGAGGGGGGAGCGATGGCGGGGGGCGGCAGCGGGGCCGGGGCGGATGCACACCTCGGCAAGCGCACACGCAAAGCTACCTGGGAGCAATGAACACATGTCCCTCCGACTCAAAGCTGTTGGGCAGCAGGTATTCAAAATCTGCAACAGAAAGGGAAGGTTATCCTGCGGGGACCGGGGACCGGGACAGCGGGGCCAGGAGGGAGAGAGACGGACAGAGAGAGAGAGAGGGGAGGGAATAACGACAGAAAATAAAAGGCATTTGCTGCTCTTGGTAACAAGAGAGGAAGGAAAAGGCCGTTCTGCTGTTGCTGGCACCGCACGGGAAGGAAGGTTATAGCCAAATCGGGAGAGGTTTGCCCATCTCGGCTCGAATTTGCTCGGTCGCGGGCTGGAGGTGCGCGGATGCATACGCGCGGCCGGTGGCGCGTACGCAGGGACACACAGAGACACACACACACACATATATATATGTGCGTACATGTAGATATATATATATATGCATGTTTGGGAGGGCGAGGGGCGTCTCTCTCTCGGGGTAGGGGGTGGTTGAGGGCAGGGAACCGCATGCTGCGCTCCTGGCCGCAGGAGGATCACCAGAACACTCGGTTGTCAGGAGAAAGAAAAAGGAGTTTTCAGGCATCGACATGGCCAAACGGGGCTCCTTGCTGAGGACAGTCCAACCAGAGGCTCCCTGCCCAGCACCGGGCAACGCGCTGCCGGGCTCTGCCGTGGCACCGTCCCTCCCCGGGGTGGTGGGACCCCAATGGGGACCGGGTCTGTGCTCACACACCAGCCCGGCACCTCGCTCTGCTTTAAGGGGGGTGGCAGCGCAGCAGGCCTTGGGGTGCCTCTTGGGACCCCTCCCAATATCGGGGTGGCAGATGCAGGGTTCAGCTCATGGGTTAGGGGGTGGGTGTGGGGGTGCTATGGGACAACCCAGGGCATCGGCCCCCCCATGGGCACCACCACCCCCAGGCTTCCCACTGGCCCCCGGTGCATGGCACGGCACAGCCAGAGGTTGGACTGTTGCCTTCCGAGGGCTGTAGGCAGGGGCTGGGTACAAGCCAATGAGAGGAAGAGGAGGAGGAGGAGGAGGGTACAAAACACTCGTACTTGGTCCATCAGCATTGCCATCACAGGGTCACCGGGAGGAGGCAACTCAAAGCTGATGGAACAGGGCTGAGGGTGACACGTGGGACAAATCCGGCCCTGGGTCGCATGGCTGATCTCCTGCTCCACTGCAGGGGGGGTTCCAGCCCTGGCCTCAGTGGGACCTTAGAACAGAACTTAGCTGCTCCTGCGGGCACCAATGGTGCTGGGATGCTGTGGCTGCCAGCGGCTTCATGCCATGCTGGGGCAGCAGGGATAGCCACTGAGCAGCCATAGGAGCAGGTGGTGTGAAACCCTGCCCCAGGCTCGCCTTCCCCTGTGCAGCGGGTGGCATCACCCCAGGGTGCTCCCATCCCCACCTCTGCCAAGGAGTTGCGCTTGGGGGGCTTCCCCAGAAACACTTGCCCCAGAGGGTGATGATGGCAGAGGACTGGGTCCTCACCTTCCCCCCATCCCTGCCAACTTTGGGTGCTCACCCACAGCCCCCCACTCCCTGCACAGCCCTATCCCTTCAGGTTGAGTTGTCTTGGGGAGGAAGAAGCAAAGGAGCTGGGACAGAGGAGAAGGAGCCAGAGGAGGCGAGCGGGGGAAGAGGAGCAAGAAGGGCTGGGGTTGGGGAGAGGAAGAGCAGGGTATCAAACTAGATACAAAAAACCTCGTGGATCGAAAACAGCAGTTTCATACAAGATCAGCTCTTGAACGATACCAAACCGGGTTTGGGAGCGATGCGCGGGGAGGGAGTGGGGGATCGTCGTGACAAAGCTCTCATGGACAGAACAAGACATGTTGCTTTCAAATAAAGGGGGAACTGGAGGAGAGGAGGAGGAGGAGGAGGGAGGAAGGGCGAGTCGGTGGCGGTTTGCAGGTTCGGCGTGGCAAACGGGCAGGGAGATGGGCAAGCAGGGGGCTGGGAGGGACTGGACACGGGGCAAGGGACGGGGTGGTGAAGGTGAGTGGTCTGAGACTGAAAATACTTGCCCTTCATTTTGATGTTTGGTACTGTGTGAATCCACCATAGAGAGAAAGCAAGAAAAACAACAAACAAAAAAACAACAAACAAAAAAAAAGGGGGTTGGGTGGAAAGGGGGAAGGGGGGCACAAACAATATTTTATTCAATCGCCGTTTGAATAAAAATATTGTGTATCATAATCATACCAAAAGGAAACCTCTTGCAAAAAACGACATGAAGAAAAGGAAAATAAGAGAGAAACCCAGTAACGGAAGGAAAAGAAAAGCCACGGTGAAATAAGAATCAACAAAAAAATAAGTATGCAGATATAACTAGAGAAATATATATAAATATATTCAATACTCCAAAGGAAAATGAAAGTCAGTAGCAAACAGTTGCAACAGTCTTGGTATCAAGATGTCCTCACTGAGTCAGGGGGCATGCATGGCGGGGGGGAGGACAGGGGCATCCCCCTCCCGGGGACAGGGCCAGCCTGGTCTCGTCCCTGCAGGGACACACAGGGCTCCTGCCGATGGATGGAGGGGCAGGGGCCGGGGCTGCAGTGGGGCTGGGGTCGAGCGGCCGCCGAGGGCAAGAAACGGGGGGAACCGGAGGGGAGAGGGGAAGGGTCCAGTTCTGCCACAGGGGAGAGGGTCCCTGGGAGCAGCGTGGACCTGTGGTGGGGAAAAAGGCTTGGGGGTCAGGGGAGAGAGAAAGAGAGAGAAAGGGGGGGGCCAGGCTAACACACACGTACACAGACTAATTCCAAACGAAAATCGAAACCAACCGAAACCGAACTCATAAAAAGAAGAAGAAATGGCTTAAACCGAAAGCAAAGAATCGTAATAAACCAAAGGAAACTCAAAGAGATCCATGCAAACTTTCCCAGGCTCGCAAATTTAACTGGCTGCTATAGCGTCATCCCTTGCCCCC
>WYDI02029792.1:44933-70932 GCA_009867235.2 Psittacus erithacus
GAAACTCAAAGAGATCCATGCAAACTTTCCCAGGCTCGCAAATTTAACTGGCTGCTATAGCGTCATCCCTTGCCCCCAGGAGGCGAAGTGGCAGCAGCGCAGCCCCTGCCTGCACCGGGCAGCCCCTGCCTGCACCGGGCAGCGCCTGCCTGCATCCTGGGGCTCAGGTTTTGGGGTGCAAAGCATAAAGCCCAAACCCTGGCGCGCCTCAGGCAGGCAGCTCGCTCCCCCTGCGTGCATCCACCGCTACTCACGCCTGACTTTTCCTGCTTTGCCTCTCTCAGTGATCCCTATCTCCTTTTGCTTTGTGATTCTCCCCCCCCGACAGCCGCGGGCTGGTGTGGGGGTGAGCGGGAGTGCGAGAGGGCAGCGGGGAGAGCCAGGGGCTACTTACACTTCACTTGCAGGATCTGGTCGCTGAGGTTGGCCTGGATGTAGTAGGTGCTGTAGGGAGGCAGAACCAGCCCCAGGCTGCGGAGGGGGAGAGCAGACAGGTGGTGTGAGGCTTTACACCCACCCAGAGCCCTTGGCCCGGCACCCCCTGGCTGGCGGCAGGCAGCAGCCCCACTGGCCTCCTGCACAGCCCGCTGCGCCCTGCGCTGCCCTGGGGTGCCCAGGGTTGTCTCTAGGATCATCCTGGGGCATCCATGGTCATCCCCAGAGCATCCATGGTTATCCTGGTGGCACCCAGAGTTGTCCTCAAAGCACCCAGGCCATCTGCAGAGCACCTAGGGTAATCCTGGGGCACCCAGCGCTATCCCAGGGGTGCTCCTGAGGCATGCAGGAGCCAATGGCATGCAGGGCCATTCTGGTAGCACACAGGGTCATCCCCAGTACACCTAGGTGCACCTACAGAGCACCCACAGAGCACCCAGAGTCACCCAGTGTTGTCCCCAGGGCACTCAGGGCCATCCCCACAGCATCTAGGGCCATCCTGGAGGCACCCAGAGCTATGTCAGGGGCACTCCTGAGCACAGGAGGTGACAAGCCTGTCCAGGCAGGGCTTAGATGGACAGGAGGCAGCCACCTGAGAACCAAGTGAGATGCACACGGAAGAGGGACACGACATCCCTGTAACGGAAGAAGGTGTGAAGAGACACAGCCCTTGAAAGAAGGAACAAAACCTTCCCAGAGAGGAGAGACCAAAGACAACGATTACACAGGCACCGGCTACAGGCAAGCCATGAAGGAGAGGGATCCACCAGCCAGGAGTCTAATCCCATGGGACACTGTTGGAGGGAGCTGGACTCCTAGGTGCCCACTGCAGAGGCCAGTGGCCTTTGGTGATGGTATCGGTGCCAAGTGCTGCCCAGGGTAAGTGAACATCAGTGGGTGAGGCCACATTCCTGAGCCCCATCGGATGTCACACCTGCACCTGAGCCACCAGGACTCAGACCACCCCTTCAGCTAGGCCTGTCTGTGCCTGGCAGCATGGACTGAGCTCCACAGCAAGCATGGCAGAGGTGGTGGCACCCCATAAAGCATGGCAGAGGTGGGAGCACCCCAAATGACAAGAGGGGGGTGGTGAGTTTTTTCTGGTGGTACCTTGTGTTGATGGTGTCTCGAGGAACTCCAGGGAACATTCCCTATAATGGTGTGGAGCTGTGGGATCACACAGCCCCCAGCAGTACCTTCCACCCTACAGATCAACCCACAGCCCTGGCCACAGCTGTGTCACCCTGCATCACTGTCCCCTCCTTGATAGTGCTGCTTGGTTCTATAGGGGTGCCACTGTGGGGGACAGGACTGGGGCTGTGCTATGGACACCCAACAGTGCTGGGAGGTGGCTGTGAGCCTTGCCAGTCCCCCCTGAGCTGGGTGGCGAGGAGGAGGAAGGTGCCCTGGGTGGCAGGGGGACTACATGGCTCCTCACAGGATGAAGGCAACATGAGTTGGACAGCATGGACATGATGCCAGAGTCTTTTTTACACATCGGCTGGTGCAATCTGGGTGATAAATGCAGAGGGGAGCTTTGCTGCCTGTGCTGCAAGGTGGGTGCATGTCACTGTCACCCACCACACAGCAGGCAAAGACCTGCACAAGTCCAGGCTGCACAGGAAAGCAGTGCTGTGCTGCTGTGGGTCTGGCTGATGCCAGGTGAGGGCGATTGTGCCATCAGTGCCACTCACCTGTAGTTGGTGCTTTTGATGGGGGCCCACGTGTAGGTCCTGAACACTTCGTCGATGTATTGCTGTGGGTCAGAGGGAGCCAGTCAGGCCTCTGTGGTGCCAGGACACTGCTGGTGCAGTGACAGCAAACCCCAGCTCCCAGCCTGGTGCTGCTGGCCCTGGTGCTCAGCACAGAGGTAGTTTTAACCATGACCCCCTTTCCCTGCAGCACTACCTCATCCAGAGACTTGATGAGGGTCTTGATGAACCTCTGCCCGTCATTCCCATCAATCATGCTTCTCCGGATCTGAGGGACAACACAGGGAGGAGGCAACTGAGGGTCACAGAGGCTGGCCATGTGCCTGCAGGCACCCACCCCCAGTGGGGTGGCACTGGGGACCCATGGGGTGCAGAGGTGAGGGTAAGTAGCCTGGGGTGAGGGATTCATCAGGCTCACATCCAGGGGACAGTGACCCAGCTCCCATCCCTGCCATGATCCCACGGGAGATGTCCCAGAGCCCTTAGGATGAGGTGCTCCCCAAGGCAGGCTGGAGGGGCTGAGTGCCCCTTGCAACTGCAGATGGGGGCAGCATGTAGCCTAAAAGCTGCTCCTGGGTCTGCCCACCTCCTCCTTGTTCTCGTCCTCCAGCTCAGCATCCAGGAAGTCCAGCGTCACCGGCTCACGGAAATTGATGATCTGCAGGCAGAAAGGGAGAGCCAGGGAAGGGCTCAGGGCTCCAGCAGCCACTGCTGAGTCCAGACAAACCCATTGCAATTCCCACAATTAGCTCCCAATGACCCTGGGAAGCCGCCTTATCCCACAGGACCCAGCTAACCCCCGCTGCTGCTGCCCCAAAGGGCCCCTCCTCACCTGAGGCTGCAGGTTGGGGTGCAGCAGGACGTAGCCGTTCAGGTCAATGGCGAAGACGTAACCATTTGCCCCCAGCTGTGAGAGGACAGGAGGAGGGATGAGGCTGGCCAGGTGGCTCTGCACCATGCCATGCTGTGCCAGTGTGATCACCCTCACCTCTGCAGGCAGAGCTCACCCCATGCCACCCCTGGGGCTCAGCCTTTTCTATCCATCTACTTCTATTCTCAGCCAACAGCATCTCTTATCCTGCCTCTGGATTTTGACTGCTGCCCCTTTCCCCAAGCTGGCAAGGTTTATTCCCTGCTCACCCTGCAAGGGTTTTGGCTCTGCTCTGATTCCCAGAGCATCATCCAGCTATAATCCCTGCCTGCCTGCCCTAGTCCTGCCTGCAGTCATGGCCTAAGCACCCTGTGTACCACCAGCACTGCTGGAAGTGCTATGGGGTGCTGTGGGTTGCAGCTCAGGGCTCCCTGCAGCGGGTTCCCATGCCAAGCTTGGGCAGCGCAGGGTGGGGACGGAGGGGAAGGGACCCCACGCACGTTGTATCGCGGCGTCAGCCTCTTGATGTCATTGAGAGCCACGTCGATCCCCATCACGCCCAGGATGAGCTGGTTCTGGAAGGAAGTGCAGGGAGGAGGTGGGTGGCAGCAGGGTGGTCACCTGCCACCACCAGCACAGGGGCAGGGACACAGGGACCTCTTCTCCCTCTGGGGATGTGTGGCGAGATTCAGACACTGCAGGGGCACAGGGTGGGATGTGCCAGCCCCCCAGAGCCCTCTGTGGGACACTGCATCCTCCAGGGACTTGCAGCTGCCAGCTGGCCCAACTGAATGGGAGAGCTAAAGGGATGGCAGTCACCCTGGTACCACCCCACGGAGGGAGTGCAGGGCAGGTGGCACCCCGGGATGCCAGTGCCCCCCAGCCATGTACCAGCATCAGGGCACACTCCCCACAACCCTACACTGGGGGTCCCAGTGCAGCCAGGTTGGTGGCAGCCACAGTCTCCTACCTTCCTGTCACTGCTGTCCTCCGTCAGGTTGAACACCGGCAGCGTGCCAGTCACCACCAGGCCCAGCCCCTGCACAAGCACAGAAGGTGTCCTATGGGGCTGGGGAACCGGGGGTCCCCACCTGCACCCTGGGGATGGGGGATCCTCACCAGGGCATCCTGGTAGACATTGGTCCACTGAACCTGCTTGGCTCGGTTCCCTGCCAGGACCATGGGTCTGCCCAGCACATCCAAGTACTCCTGCAAGAACACAGAATGGAGAAAGCATGATGTGGGAGCCGATGCCTCCTTGCTCCAAGCTGGTGACAGCCTTGTCCTCATGCACACCCCGGGATTACTAACAGGGTGCTTGGTGCTGGCCCTGGCTGCAGGCTGAGCTAGGGGAAGGGGCTTGGCATCCAAGGGTGATGCTCCAGCTGAAACCAAAAAGCCTGTAGAGATGCAAACAAGGTGCTGCTCACTATTGTCGGGCCATGGGGGCAGGAGCAGGGGCTCCCCAAGAAGCATCAGCCAGAGCTCTCCCAGCTTCCATCCATCCTGGCCTTTTGGGATCTTCTCCTGCGGCAGGTTTCCCTTATCCTGGCTCTTCTTGCCAAGGCAGACCTCTGGGCAAGGGGGCAGTCCCTGTGCCATGATGCCAACCCTGCCCCGAGGGGCTGCCCTGCTCAGGTACCCTCACCCCCTGCCATCCATGTGCATCCAACATGGAAACGGGGCAGGAGAGGGGCAGTGGGACAGGGTGTGGGGCACACATGCTTGGCTCTGCTGAATGGGCTGCTGCTGGGGAGGCCCTGCCTGCTCCTGCTCCTGCCTGCGCTCTGCTCTGCTGTGTGCTCATTAATGCCTGATGTCTCATAATTAGTCACTCAAAAGGCAGCAGGTCCGTGGGGAGCTGCAGAAGATGAATTACTTGTTTCAATAGCGCAAGGCCTGGCTGAGGGCTCAGCTCCCCAGCTCACTGCCATGCTCACTGCCAGCATGAGGACTCCGCAGCAGGGCTGGGGCTGCCTGAGCACACCCCAAGGCAGGGCACTCCAGCCCCAGAGGGCAGTGCTGCCTGCCTGCACCCTGCCAGCCTGCACCTTGACATACCTGCGTGTTGATGCGGATGGCACCGATGGAGGGGATTTCAAAGTAGTAACCTTGGAAAAGAAAGAGAAAGGCAGCTGGGGAGTTGTTCCTCTGCCTGTCCAGCAGCCTGGCTCTCCTGCTGCCCTCCAGGCTCACAGCAACCACCAGAGCACCAGTGCCAGCCCCACTGGAGAGGAGAGCCCAGCCCCTGCAGCCTCCCATGACCACTGGGAGCCAGCCCCACTCACCTTTGTTGGCGCAGGCCATCCACTGCAGCGGGGTCACATCGTAGTTGTGTTGCCCAACTGAGAAGGTGAAGACTCGCACCTGCGGCAGAGCACACAGTGAGGGATGGCTGGTGGGCATCCAGGTCCTCCACACCATGGAGATGGTGCCCCAGGGATGGCAACCACCCTGGGGACAGTGTGGCACTGGCTGCCACGTCCCACAGACAGAGATGCCCACAGCCAAGTGCAGGGAGGCAGGAGGTGCGGATGCTTGGCTGTGCTGGCAGCAGGGCAGCCCCTCTCCTCACCCGGCCATGGCCACTTCCATCCTGCAGTATCACTGTGATGGCTGAAGCCCCCTGCCCCAGGGGTCCTTGTGCTGGAGCATCACTGCACCCAGAGGGGTTTGTGCTCTCCGAGGGTACTGCATGGACCAGATCTCCCCACCTCACAGGTTTTCAAGTACTGGTGGGGACCCTCCTGCCAGTTTGTCTGCTCCCAGCTGGGGCGTGCTTTCCCCAAGGATGGTATTTATGGAGCCCACCAGCCCCATCCCCTCCCCAGCAGCCTGTGGTGTGCCTAGTCCCATGCCTCCCACATGCCAAGGTGGGAGCCAGCTATAAACAGCATTGATGTGCCAGCTGTTCCATTACCAGGACAGTAGCAGAATAAAGCTGTCAGGGAGAGAGGATGGGGATGAGGATGGGGATGTCAGGAAGCTGACAATGGAGCTGGAGCAGCTGCCCCCCCTCCCTGGTGAGCAGCCCCAGCCTGGCACATGACTCCACAGCCCCTCACCGTCTTATTGGGCCAGTTGTACTTCTCAAAGACATCCTGCACTCGATCCTCACCACCGTCTGTGAACATCATGATCATCTTGTTGCAGTTGGCACGTGTGATGTTGGACTGCGGGGCAGAGAGACGGTGCCTGAGGCTGGACCCAGAGTGAGCTGTGCCGAGCTGGATGCGGCCAGGAGGGCTGGCCACAACCCATCTCTTTTCCTGGCCTCTTTCAGTGGGGTGAGGGTGGTCAGGGTGAATGGGCAGGAGGAGGGACGCTGTCTGCTTGGAAATGATGTTGTGATTATTGCTGCTCAGCACCTAATAGCACCATTCATCTTTATTTTGCCTCTGGCACGGTGTCTGGCTCCATCCCCCTCTGCCCAGCCCTCATAACTTTTAATAACACAGAGGGGCTGTGGCTCCAGCAAAACCTCAGCTACAGCACACTGGGAAGTGGGATGTACCCCCCAGCACTGCAAAGGGCAAGGAGCCCTCTGGATGCCGAAGCCACAGGTACAGGGCAGCAACCAGGTACTCAGAGCTCTCCCATGGCCCCCATGGGTACACTCTGCCCACCCAAGCCCACATACTGATCCCCAGCTCACGTTCTGCAGCTGGTCGAAGGCGTACTCAAAGCCAGCCTTGTAGTCGGTCGTGCCCTTGGCCACCATCCCCTGCACGTCCTCCTTGAAGACCTTCTTGTTCCGGATGTTGGCCTGCACCAGGTGCTTGAAGCATGACACTGGCTTTGCCTTCTCATTGAACTGGGAGGCAAAAGGGGAGTACACTGCAGAAGGGGACAGAGGCAGTCCCAGCAGGCACAAACCACCCACCGCACAGCTCCCATGGGTGGGAGGTGGCCTGAGCATCCCACATGCCACTTCCCAGGGATGGCTGATGCTGAGATCAAGGCTTAGCTTGGGCCAAATGCAGCATTGAGTTGCCTGGCATGGGTGCTGGCAGTGGGTGCTGGCAATGGGCTCGCCTGCACCCTTGCTTCTGCAGGATGCCCCCCCTGCCTTGTGCAAGCTGCTGTGCTGCAACGTGCCGCGCCATGCCGGCAGCAGGAGCAGGTGCTGTCTCCCGCTTATGGCTTCATTTGCTGGCAATAGGGCCCATTCATTAGGGGAGCAGCGATCCAGCTGACGGAGCCGGGCCAGACACGTTAATTAGCGCCGGCATGCTTGTGGCCAGACAGGGGAGGGCCGGCACGGGCTGGGTGCCCAGTGAGGCACAAATGCAGTGGCACGGCCACTATGCTGCCCGAGGTCACAGGCTGGTGGCATTGCCACAGGGGGAGTGATGTCAGTGGCTGCTTGGGATCACCCTGGGAGCTGTTTCTGCCAAATGCCCTGCGATGGGAGCAGCTCTGGTTTGCCATCACGGACAGCAAAGCCTGGAGCAGCCACGTCCTTGCTTATGTGCAGGTGGGTGGTTAAATAGAAAAGAAAGGCATTTCTCTCTCTGCAGAGCTCCTGGCCAGGTGGGTCTGGGGGCAAAGGGCTCCCACAGTGGGGAGCTGGGAGCTAGCTGGGGGGCACAGCTCTGCTGCCCGCCCTGCAGCACTCACCGAGGCCACGTTGACATAGTCATCATCTGAGAGGGTGTCCAGCATCTCATACACAGAGGTCTTCATCAGCTTGAGGGTGAGGCCGCTCACGCTGCCACTCCTGACAGGAGAGAGGGGAGCTGGGGCTCAGCAGCAAGGGGGAATGGGGCTCCCCACCACTGCTGTCCCACACAGGGCCACCAGTGGGACAGCGGCACCCCAGTGAGCTGTGCCACCATCCTGGCCTGGCTCAGCCCCCACCCATGTACTCACACATCCACAATGATGACCATGTCCTTTGGGGACGAGGCACCTTGGATGTACCTGTGGGGTGCAGAGGGGGGTCAGTAGGGTTGACTCATTTTGGTGAGGACCCTGACCCTGCTGGGACCAGCTCCAGAGCAAAGCCGTGCCAGGCACAGCCGTGCTGAGTGCCTGTGCATCAAGGCTATGGTGACCCACGGCAAGGAGCAGGGATGAGGTGCCAGCGGGTGAGCAGAGGTGAGGATGCAGCACAGAGCAGCACAGCATGGCAGAACGCCAGCACCCGCCGCTTGGTACCGTATCAGCCTAATGAGCTCTAAATGCTAAACTCTTCCATCATCGCAGGCCCTTTTCTGCGTGCTGATTATGCTGACACACACATCCATATTAAGATGCTATTTACCCCCCTGGTAGCTTCAAAGGCCAGGCTGATTAGGTTATTTTTAGCTACGAGGAGGAAAAATAATAATACTACGTAAATCCTCCCCCCCAAAAACGATTAGGGAAGCCTCCCTCACCCCTCAAAGCACCTGGTCCTGCTCCCAGCCCTGCTGTGCCATCCTGCGTGGTGCTCAGCACCCATCCTAGCCATAGCCAGGCACAGCCCAGCCTCCCCATCCCATCCCATCGAGTGGGGCCTGATCCTGCCAAGTCCAAGGGAGCCTCATTATTGGCTTGATCAGGATCAGGCCTGACACAAATTAATTAGTGTGTTATTAGTATCAATTACTCACCATTACTGGGGAGGACTGGGGAAGGGGCAGGCTCTGATTGCTAATCCCGGGTCCTGATGTTCCCTAATTACAAGTGATCACCCGGGTGGGATGCTGAATGCTGGCACATGGGGCCCTCCCACTGGGGGTTCTGCATCCCTCCAAAGCTCCCCCATGATGGGAAGCAGGATGGGCACGCAGCTGCCTGTGGGCTTCACACTGATGGTGGGGCTGGGGGGCTCAGGGCTGGGGCAGGGCTGTTGGCACAGCGCAGTGCTCAGCTAAGAGGCTGCCATAATGTGTTGTGGCAGCGCATCCATCTCCAGTGCCCCGTGCTGATGAATACCCTGGGCTCCACAGGAGAAGGCTATGGTTAACAGTGCCATTCATCGAGGGAGGGGAAGGCAGGTGAGTGCTGCTGGTGGCTCTGGCGAGGCTGCAGGCAGGACCACGGTCCCTGCCAGGCCTGGCAGCAGAGAGCAGAGCAGCAGCGGCTGTGTGCTGCACTGGACCCCGCCACGAGGGCAGGAGAGGACCCCAAAGGAGTGTCCCCAGGGTGTGCTGCCCCCCAGCATGAAGGGTGCTGCTGCTCCTCCATGGCTGGGTGGGCAAGCGGGTGGTGGCCAGCCTGGCTAGTGGGCAGGCAGCCAGGCTAGCCAGGCTCAGTAGCCTACATATACATCACCAGCCCCCCTCAAACAGCCTTCCAGTCCCGTCTCTGCCGGTAACCCCCACAGACAGCCCAGCGGAGAACAGTTAATAATTAATGTGGAGCAATCAAAGACAATTAACCATAGGAGCAGGGCCATTCATTTTTCTGACAAGGAGACAGGCAGCTCCCGGTGCAGGCATGGGGCCATGCAGCGGGTGATCCCGTGGGATACGGGGCACCCTGGGCAGGTGCTGGAGACCTGCATCTGCTTTCCCCTCCATGCCTGCACTTTTAGGCAGCCACCACAGGCAGGCAGGCCACAGCTCCCCCAACCACACGGGCAGCATGTTAACTACTGCTGCCAAGCCAGCACCTCTATCTGAGCTAAAGGGATTCAATCCTGCCTCACTCAGTGTGCAGCTAAATGGCTGCTTGCAGCTATCACTTAACCACAGCCGGCTGCTCTCTCCATCCTCCTGGCTTGTGGTTGTTTTCCTCTCTGGATGGAAATGTTGCCCAGGACTGAGCACCAGCAGCAGTGGCTGTGGAGTGGGGGACAGGGTGAGGGGTAGCTCTCCACACTTCATCTGCATCCAAGGATTTATCTTTCCAACATGCTCTGCCTTTCTGGGAAGAGGGGAGGGAAGTGGGAGCCAAGAACTGCAACTCAGATACCCCAGCCTGTGTTAGGGTGTCCATTTGCCAATGCCAGCCATGTGTGAAATGAAAAGGGGAGCAAGCTGGCTGCTCCTCCCTGGGAAGGGCCAGTGAACGGACCCCCCCCCCCACCTGCACCCCCTTACCAAGGCCTCCTGCGCACATCGTACAGGTCGATCTTATTGGGGGCTCTCCATGGGGTGGCTGTGGGGGGAAGGCAGGTGGTAAGCAAGGCAGGGGGGACAGAGGGGCCAGGGCAGAGGGATGCCCAGGGCCGAGCAAGCAGCTGGCTCTGGCGGGGCGCTCACACCAATGGGCTTTAGCACAGGAGGGTTACATGTGCTGGGTGGCCCCGGAGCCAGCACTGGAGGATGCTCACCTGCATCCCACAGTAAGAAGGGCCCCGGCTGCCCTTGGCCAGAGCCCCCATTAGCACTCACCAGGATAGTAGCGGGTGACGCCGGTGGCGCTGCCGAACACCTGCCAGAGCAGGGAGGGATCCTCCTTTCTGTTCTCTATGAACACGTCCTCCAGCGCCTGCGTCCAGTTCAGCTCATTGAGGATGACGGTGGCTGTGGAGACAGAGCCAGGGCGGGTGGATGGGTGTGGGGAGCAGCGGAGCTGGGGGTGATAGGGATCGCGGTGTCCCCATGGTGAGGGCAGAGAGGGAGAGGCAGTGTGTCCCCTCTGCCCATGGAGGAGCCCACAGGGGCTTTGCAGCTGCTCCCACATCCTCCTGCCTGCCTCGTTCCTATGGAGCTCCAGCATCACCCTGCTGTGATGTCCCCAAATACCCGAACCACCCTACAGGACTCCCCTGTGTGTTCACCATCCCCATCCCCTGGCTCGGGGGCAGGGACAGCCGCTGCTGCAGACAGTCAGTTTACCATCTCACCCCCTTCCCAGAGGGCTCCTCCTACCACCGTGCCAGCCCCATTCCCTAGGGACAGTCACCAGCTGGGCAACCAAAGGGTTGTGTCCCTGCGGGGCTGTGCAGAGCCTCCCGGCCCCACTCTGCATTCCTGCTACCTCCTGCACCTGACGCAGAAGCAATTAAGATGCCGACAAACAGCAGTTTTAAATTATTCAGCTATTAAAGCAGAAGATAAGCTGCTGGCAGCCCCAGCTTGTGATTAATCAAGGGAGGCTGATGGAGTGTGGGGGGGCTGGTGTGGCATGGCAGGTACAGGGCCAGTGGAAAGGCTGCCTTGGGACCTCAAACGCTATGGGTACCCTGAGCCCTGGGAAGGAGGGGGGACCCTCATGGTGTCCATCAGCAGCCTACGCTGGGCTGCCTTGGGACTGTGGTGTGGAGAAGTCAGCAGTGGCTGTGTGCTGCAGGCAGGGGAAGGCAGCCACCAGCACCATGAGGGGTCCCTCAATGCAGTTTTGGGGTGCAAGAGCTCCCAGGAGCAGCCCTTCTCCTTGGCACTGGACAGACCTACAGGGGAGCTGGTGTGTGTTTGAGGAGTAAATATAGATCTCTTTAGGCTTCCTCCCATACTTGTACCACCTCAAAACACCTGTGCAAGCCTTCACCATGGTCCTGAGGTGCTGGTGAGATATTGGGCAGGTTTCACCCAGGGTGAATCCCGGATCCCTCCATCCCAGAACCACTGCTGAAGAACACTTCTCTCCTCAGGCAGCTTTGCCTTCAAACCATGATTTACTCCGTCTGTATCTCCCAGCCGTTTCCCAGTACCATGCTCACACAGAGCACTGATACCTGGCACTTAGCATTGTTTCTTGCTTGGCTCAGTCACAGGATGTAGCTGTTCCCAAGAGAAGGGTCTGCAAGCAGGCTGCCAGGCTCCTGCTGCCTGGAGCAGCCCTGGGCACTGCTGCCAGCCTCAGCTGGGCACCACACTGGGCATTGACACGTCCTCAACAGCCCCAGCACCTGCACCCCAGCCCCTTGAGGCCCATCAGCCACACCAGCCTTGTGCCAAATGCAGGTTCTAAACAGCCCTTATACCATCTCCAAGCACAAACACAGCCCCTCTATCATCCCTGAGCCAGAATGCAGTCCCTATACCTTCCCTGAGCATGAATGTGGCCTCATATCATCCCTGTGAACAAATATAGCCCCTATACCATCCCTGTAAACAAACGCATCTCCTGTACCACCTCTGCACATGAATACAGCACCCATCTCTGCTCATCCATGCAACCCTTACACCATCCCTGCATGTGAACGCAGCCCCTGCACCATCCATGTGCACAAATGCAGCTCCTATACTATCCCTCTCACAAACACAGCCGCCGCACTCTGCCCACATGCAGAATGATGAGCTATTGCTCGTCAGACATGAGGCTGTGTCCATGGATGTCTCCTGTCCCCCTTGGTCCAGGCTGGAGCTGCCAGTCCCCCAGCGACATTCCCATCCCTGTCCCCATCTCGTCGCTGTCCCCATGAGGGTGAGCTCAGCCCCGCCCTGCCCGCGAGCGATTGCAGATTTAATTAAAAGCAGCACAGTAAATAAAACACATATAGGATGTAATTTGTGTGTGTAGTGAGGGGTGACAGCGGAGGGCGGCTCCGCAGGGCTTCAATTAGCGTGCCAGGCAGCGATAGCAGCTCTCCGCCAGCACCCACGGCGGGTGTGCTCCTTGCCTGCAGCTCTGCAGGGACCAGCCACGCTTGCTTGTGTCCCCAGCAGGAGAAGGCACATGGGTGGCCCTGTGCCTGCCCCCCAAACCCACTGTCTGGGGTGCAGCAGCTGAGCACCCGGCCCTGCACCCTGGGTTTTTGGAGCACCTTGGTGTGGCTGAACATGGGTCTGATCCCTCGGCTGACCCCTCGCTGCCAGCACCCATCTGAGCAGTTCTGAGTCCCCAAAGCACTTTCATCTCCAGTTTGCTCTCATCCCACAGCCATGCGCGGTGCTGTGTGTGGCCGTGGCAGAGCATTAGCTGCGGCGTTGGCTGGTGAGCAGGGGTGAGGAGTAATGAACATCCCATCCCGCCAGCCCATCCCGCTCACAGGATGTGCTCCATTAACTGCCTGGCCTGCACTGGCTGCGTAATAAAACTAATTGCAAATTTCTAATCCACTGCTGCCACAGTGGTGGAATCACTGCACTGGCGCGGCTGTGCCGGTGATGAGCCCATGCACCAGGAAAGGGCTGCTCGGGCAGGATGGAAGCTCAGCTCCTGTCATCACTGTGACCACCCAGTACCCTCAGCAAGAGCCACTAGAACAGGGGGGTGTGGGGATGGAGGTACCCTTGGCTGTGCAGGAGACAAGGGGTGTCCCCAGCAGCAGGGTCTGGCGCTGGGTGCAGGATGCAGCCCACAGGTGCTGGAGGATGCTCTGTAGCTGGGAACGGTCCCCAGCTCAGTGCAGAGCAGCCACTAGAGGGAAATGGAGACCGACTGTCACCGTGTGCCACGGCAGCAGGGAGAGGAAGGAGAGCGCTCTGGAAGCTCAGGGATGGTGTCACCTCCCAGCGGGGACTTAAAGCTGTCCATCTGTCCATCCATCCCTCCCTGCCTGCTCCCGACCCTGTCCCCCTTTCTGGAGCTGCCTCTGATAGTCACAGGGACATGGCCTTGGGGCTGAGAGCCCCTGCACACTCCCGGCAGGAAGGGGTTCCCCTGGGGTGCCATGGCAGTGTCTTGCTATCACCCTCGGCTGTCTTCCTGCAGGATTTCAGCTGCTTTTCCTCTCTTTTCCTGACCTCAGCCCCAGGCAGCCCAAAGCCAGTGGGGAAGCATCCCTGCTTCACTCTCTCCCCCTGCCCATCCTGTCTCACTCCCTTCTATGAGCAGGGAGTTGCTGCCCCTATAATTGCTCCTGCACAGAGCTGCTTCATCCTTCTGATTGTCCATCCTGATTGTCCCCAGCACCCGCTCTGAACCTCCTTGAGCTTTGATGAACTCTTCTACAGGGAAGATCACAGCCATGTGCATGCAGCCAAGACTTACCCTGTGCCATAATTGCCATTTCTCCTTTGCTCTCCATCCCTTCCTAATAACCCGTAACCCCAATTTGCCTCTTTGGCCTGTGCCAAGCTTATGAGGGTCCCTGGGGAAGGACATGTCACCTCTGTCCTGACACGGCGACTCTGCCTCTTCTCAGTGCCTGCCTGCCCTGGCACTGAGACCCAGCCAAGGCACCCTGGGGTGATGGTCCCTGGGGCTGCAGCACCCCGAACAGGAGAGGTGGAGGCTGAGCCTGGCCCCGCAGTGCAAAGAGAAGCAGGATGGGTGAGGAAGGGCACTCACAGCCTTTGTAGATGTCCGTGGGGATCTGCACGGCAGCATAGGAATAGTTAACCTTGGTCTTGAAGTTGGCGTCATCGGTGAACTCCAGCTTCAAGGAGTTGGACTTCTCCCTCTCGATCTCTTCTCCGTCAGGATCGTCCTAGGGAAGGAGCAGAGCACATGGGGTCACCCGTAGGTACCAGCCCTGGATGCACACTGGGAGTGCTGCCATCCAAAGCTCATCCCCACTGCAGAGACCAGCAATGCTGGCTCTCCTGCTGGATTTGTCCTGCACAGGGATCCCGAGGGCATGGAGGTGAGCATTCCTCTTGCCTCTCCAGCTTTGGTAGGCCGGCAGGTATTAAATCAAACGAAAAAAAAACCAAACCAAAAAAAAGCCTTGAAAATCAATTAGCAGCAAAAGCAACTATCAAAGAACAAATGAAACCGGAGTGCAGCTTAGCGCTCTGTCAATAAGCAATGCAAACAATATTTAATTACGGTGGAGAGACGGCAAATTCCCCACTGCCGGTGCTGGAACGCGCTCCCTCGCCTTCCCAGCCCTCCTCTCCCTTCCTGGGGCCCTGCTACCAACACGGCACCGGTGGTAAAACCCCTCTGGAACCAGCCTGAGCTGGCGCAGGCAGAAGCTGGGTGGTTGCAGGCAGGGGACAGGGATGGAGTTGAGGCACAGGGCCACATGGGGAATGGGAGAAAGGGAGGAGGCCTCACCACAGAGCTGGGGAAACAGCCTCCGCCATCCTGCTGGGAGCAAAGAAACATGGGAGAAGGTGCTGAGTCCAAGCTGCTGCATCCCTGCACAAGCTCAGTGGCTGCGGAGGGCTGTTTGCAGGGGGCTGTGAGATGCTCAGGGTAGGGAGCAGGGGGATACTGCCACATCTGCCCTTTGTGCCCCCACTGCTACATCCCACTCGAGAGGGACAGAGCTATCTGCTCCATCCATGGGCAGGGACAGGCAGCACAGGGGCAAGGACATGTCAAGCCCAAGCTGGGACACAGGATGGCTTTAGCCATCTTCCTCTGGTCCCAGCTGTGGGAGCAAATGGGACAGGGCTGGATGGGGCTGAGCAGGAGATCCGGCTGCTGAGCTGCCTGGCATGGGAGCGAATTCACCCCAAGAAGCAGATCAGTGGCTCTCTCTTCTTGCCTCCCCCTGACTGAGATGCCCATCCCGGAGGCCGTGTAAGGCGTCTGATTGTGGTAGCAGAGATCAGCCCACTGGAACAACAATGGACGTGACTGGAAGCGCGAGCAGCTCCAGGCAGGGCTCACGTGGGGCCATGCCCAGGACAGCACCCTGGCACCAATGGGGACATGGTCCCATCCTGCTGTCCTTGGTGGCCCAGCGTGAGCCGCTCTCCCACCTGCCAAGCTCCTCCTGACAAAATCTGGGGGACAAAACATCCAAATTTCTGCTGGGAAAAGCCATAAATTGAAGGGAAAACGATGTGCTTGGGAAATAAACTCTGAAGCTCGTTTAACACCTGTCCTGGCCTCCTCCCCATTGCCCCTGTGCAGGTGATGCAGATACCCCCTCTCCTGCACCAGCTCCAGCCGGCCACCCAGGCAGTGACATTCCCCTGACATTGTGAGGGGTGGCCAAACCATTCGCCACAGCTCAGGAGAGTAACAGGATTGATATGCAAGGTTTGGGCTTTAATTCCAGCCGATGGATTGTGAGTGTAAACACGCTGCAGAGCTGATCCCGGCGCGGGGGCTCCTCCTGCTCAGAAAGATGCTGAACTCAATTACAGCCGCAGTAGCCAAGCGGGAGGCAGGCAGGGACCGTCCCCACCTCCCCTGAGCCATGTCTCCACGATAAAAAGCCAGATTACTCTCTCAATTTCAAGCAAATCCAGAGAAAAGGCACAAACCCGACTGCTGGATCCCTCTGCCCAGCTGTGGGCCATCAGCTATGGAGAAAACAGCTCTGGCCCCAAACCTGCCATCAATGTGGGGCTCAGGCCTCAGGCGGAAAGTGGATGCACACACACAATAGCTTGGCCCTGCCAACCTCTCCGAGCACCAGACAGTGATTTAGAGGTGCCTGCTGAAAACAGGCTTTAGAAGGATAAAGCTGTGGCCCCTGAAGGCATCTGCAGCACCAAGAGCTCTGCTTTGACACTAAACCCTTTTCTTTTCTGAGTCCAGCAAAGTCCTGATGACATCTCCCTGTCCCTCCCCATCCCAAATCAGCAGGGCACCCTGCCTGGGTCCAGTGTACCCACTGCCCCTGCCATTGCTGGCAGCTGGGAAAATCCAATCCTCCCTATTTCCTCCAGGCTGGCGTGGTTATTCCCACTTCACGAGAGCTGGAACCACTGTATATAATTACTGCTCCTCTGTTTATCATTATTCCGTTATATCACCCACTTCTGAGGGGCTAATTTGTATTCTGCCAGGTCTGGCACTGTCTGGCTGCTCTCATTCATGTAGCTGTAAAGAGCCATATGTATAGATCTTGGAGACAAATATACAGCTATCTATACGTAGGACACTTCATGCATCACTGACACCTATATGGCAAACAGACCCGAGGAAAGAGCTGATGTTATCCAAGCTACGCTTATCCTTTATCTATAAATCTGACCTCAGCTGAGTTACTCCTGTTTAAGCCGGGCTGAATTTAGCCCCTGAAATGGGGTCATTTCCACCTGGATGAAGGCAGCAGAGCTGTCACCAGCCAGGGTAGGGACAGAGCATCTCTGTGCTATGCTAGAGCTACAAGGAGCTGCCTTGGGAGGGCTGGAGGAAGAAATTTTGCATTAAGTTTTTATTAGAGCAAAGGAGAAGATGATTCAAGTTCTCCTGGATTTACACTGGTTTAACTGTGAGCATCTCAGGAGGCCTTCAGCCAGATTCTGCAGCATTTCTCATCATTATATTTTCAAAGAACTTGGAAACATCTATTTATCTGTTACAGTATGTACAACGTAACACAAACAGATGCTACAGATTGAATATATTATGTGCTACACACCATTAGAAATGGACTCAATGGCAATCTATCAATATTATATGTATTTATTGCTTCAGTAAGAAGTCATTGCGCGCCGAGAGCTTTTGCCATCTTCAGTGCTTTAGCAGCTGGGTTGACAGTGACAACATTTGCTCTTTAGTCTCCCAGAATGATGGACAGCGGGCAAAACCCAGAGGTGAATCAACACCCAGTGAGCAGCAGCGGCACCACGCAACAGCCTTACTGGAGGCTGCCATGCTCCAGGCAAGTAGCTGCCCTCCCTCACATCCAGGCTGGTGCTGGCTGAGGAGTGCCAGCCTGTCCCTGCACACAGACTATTGGGGGTCCCTACCAGTGCTGGGGTTTGGAGCTGTGGATGGAGCTGGGGATGTGACCTGGAGCAGCAGTGATGCCTCGGCAGGATGCAGACACCCCCGTTCATTGCTCATCTCCATGGGAACGAGCCATCACAGCTAATGATGACTGCTTAAATGGCAGCACTGATGACAAATGAAAGGGCTGATGTGGCCAGCGGTGCAGGAGGATGCTCCAGATGGTGACTGGGGTGTCATAGCTCTGGACGAGCCTGGCAGCTGCAGCCCTCCCTTGCAGTGCTCCTTCTTGTACCCCTGGCACCAGCATGGTGAGCCGCAGCACTCTGGCAGCATCTCTGCATCCCATGTCCTGCCCCCCCAACCTGATCTCGAATATATCTCACCAAGATCCCAGCACATCCTTTTAAATTCCCCAGGGGCACCCATCCATGCTAAGTCTGGAAAAGCCAACAAAACATTCATATCAACACTCTGTGATAACTACTAATAATGCATGCAAACACCAGCCCTCAGCACACGGCTGAGGAAGCCTAGGCCCATGCAAAAGGGCTTTTCTCCTTCTTAAACACCTCAGCTTTTCCTGAAAGGCAGTGCTGTGAAGCCAGGGAGGGAGACGCTGCATTCTTCAGCCACATTCCTGCTTCTATAGCAGCCCAGGTAATAAATAACAATCAGCCTCTCCCGCCAGCCTCCTCCCCTGTCCCCCTTTGCTTTTTTTAATCTTTGCCAAAGGTACTGTTTAGAGATCTTTCTAGACCATTTCTTTTTAAATTACCAGAGAAGAGGGGGGAGGGAAGGAAAAGGCAAAAGGCAAAAGAAAGAAACTTGTGGGGCTGATAGCTTATCGTGAGGAAATCCAAATGTCACATCAGTTGAGAAAGTTGGAAGATTACATTTTCCAACACCCTTCATCTGCTGCTGACATTTAGGGGCTTTTTTTCCCCTCCTCCCTCTCCTTGCTGCATGGACCATGTGGGGTGAGCAGCGAGAGGGCAGCCCCTGCCTGCAACCATAGCCCCCCCTGCAGCCCCAGCCCCTGCCTGCAGCCCCAGCCAATGCCTGCAGTCGGGATTGGAGCGGGCTCTTCCCTGCCTCCCCTGCACTGGAGGGTGCGGATGCTGGCACAGAGCCTCCCACCACCAACCCCTCGCTCTCATCCCTCCCTGGGAGCTTGAGCAGGCGGGTGGGTGTGCAGGGCTGACCTTGGGGCAAGGATACCTTCATGGAGCCGCGCTGCCTTCCACCAGAAAACAGCACATCCTAAGGGGATTTGGCCCCAGCTGTGACTTAAGCACCATCCTCTGCCATGAACACAATGCTTAAGACGGAAAATCACTTTATTTCTGTGTTGTTCTGCCTGTAACACCCATCCAAGAGTGTTCTAATCTGCTGATGAGAATGCTTCTCCCTGGATAAACCCCATGGCCCTTGCTAGTGAGGAAAGGTGAAAACTCCACTTCTGCCAACATTTGGAGAGCCATGAGGACACCCAGGAAAATTTCCTGATGTTCCCATTTGCTAAAAACCACTTGGAAATCCAAAATCTGTTTAGGAAGATAGCGGAGCTGAGGTGCAAGCAAAATGAATAGAAAGCTCATTTCTTTCTCACTGTAGTTAAAGCCAGCGTAAGGCTTGTGAATAAGCCCCGGTTACATTGAATAGGCATTGTCCATCAGAACTAACTCCATTTCAGCTAGATCCTGCTCAATTTAAATATCAAAATTGAAGCTATATAAAGAAAAGATGGAAAGAGCACTATTTAGTTCCATTCACACCTTCTGGTATCATCTCTCCCCTTTTTTATTTCAGCATCACCTTCTTTTCTCTCCATTATTTTTGCTCGGTTAAATTTGCTAGGATTTCACCAGCAAGCAGCAACAGCAATAGGGAAGCTCGCCCCCTGCCAAACCCACGAGCCTCAGCAATAGGACACTCCAAATTTTGCTGGACGCTTCCCCATGGGAGGACTGGTGTGGTTGATGATGGGTGTGCAGGGCTGCTCCTCCCCAGTGCCATGCCACCTCTCTTGGCGCAGGACTGGTGCCCAGGCAGCTGTGCTTTGGGGTCCCCAGGGACATGGTGCCACACTGCAGTGCAGGGTTTCTCCCCGGTGCCCCCTGGCTCAGGAGGCACAGCTCCTGCCTGATGTGACCAGGGTGCTCTCCTCATCTGCAGAAATGGCCAATCCCAAAGCTAACAGCCAGGAGCTGCCAGATCAGATTGCTGCTGCTGACACCGGCTGGGAGTGGGCAGCCAGGGCTGGTTAAGGCAGGCGACACCAGGCATGGGCACCTCCAGTTCCCCTGTGCCCAGCTCCATGGCAGTGATGGCAAAAGTCCCGCCCAGCATGATGGAACATCAGTCCTGCTCCTCCCCTCCGAGGGCAGGGAGCTGCCTTGCTCCCAGGGCTGTCTTCTGCCTTGACTACCAGACAGCTTTTCCTCCACTTCAGTCCAGAATCTGCTCTACTGCATTTTAAGCCCATAAGCTCTGTCCTCTCTGGAGTTGCCATGGAGAGCAGCATCCTTCCCTCCCTCTGGCAGCTTCTTCCAGGCTGAGGAGGGATAGGAGACATCCCCTGCTCCGAATGAGTGGGACCATGAGCAGGGAGACCTGCTCAGGAGAGTAAGTTCCTTCCTCTTCAGTCACACCTTTGTCCTGACCTCTCCATCCCACCTCCCAGACTCTCCATGGCTGGCTTCCCCTGCCAAGGAGTCCTCCTGCTGTCACCACCTGGGGACAATGCCACCGGCAGCTTGTCAGTAACTCTGCTTTGAAGGCATCCATGCTGCCGTGGCTTCTCTCTGGGGCACCATCTCCAAGGCGGAGTGAGAGGAGAGCTGGAGCTCAGCAGGCACAGGGTGCACCACTTGGACTAGTGGGACCTCATCAAGTCTTCTCCCTTCTGCATGGGGCCTTCTGAAGGCTGGTGGGGTCACCCGAGCGTTATTTTCGGATAAGGCCATGTTGCTGCCAATGCCACGTGCTCCTCCTCTCCTGCTGCGGCACAGAATCCTGATGGCACATCTGCTGCTGGCTCTGCCTCAGGGCAAGGACCAGTTCTGGGTCATCAGTGCTGGTTGGGGCTGTTCCCAAGCCCCCCCCACCCCTTGCTCTGCCCAGGGCTTCCAGCCAGCTCTGAGTACACAGTCATGTACCCGCTCCTCTGTGATCCTGCACTAAGAGCATCACTAAGCCAGTGAGCCCCACGGCACGGCACAACACAGGAGCTGGGTGACCTATCACCTGCCAGCAAAGCAGGGCCATGGGGCAGCAGCCACTGCTGACAGAGCACCCTGTGCCCACAGCGTGGCACCTGAGTGCCGTCACTGTCACCATCACCGTTCAGAGGAGCTGACAAATGCCAGCCCCCTTGGGAGTGCTGGGAAAGCAG
This sequence comes from Psittacus erithacus, assembly GCA_009867235.2. NCBI lineage: Eukaryota > Metazoa > Chordata > Aves > Psittaciformes > Psittacidae > Psittacus > Psittacus erithacus. Next base: position 65,752 of record WYDI02029792.1, read on the forward strand.
AGCTGTTGGGTCTGTATTTAAAGCACTGATTGCCAGAAATCACAGGACGGCTGTGCTGGGAGGGGGGCAGAGAATTAGATTCAGACTCTAATTAAAGGTTTGCTCTTCATTTGAATTTCAGACGCCAGCTTTAATTTTAGTAACTTTTGCAGGCAGTGGAGCAACCTGCCCACCTGGTGCTGCGGGCCCAGAGCCGGTGGACAGATGCCACCACAGCAAAGGAGGGACATTGGGCACACTGCACACCACAGAGTTGTTACACTGGCTGTAAGGAATGCTGGGCTGTGCTCCCTGGCACGGCGCTGGGACAGCCCCAGCAAGGTGCTCAGTACTGTGATGGGGTGGTCACTGTGCCAGCAGTGCAGTGAGGGACAGCACTCACGTATTCAGTGTCAGCCTTGGAGTCGTAGTACTCGATGTCTTCCTCCTGCAGAGAAAAGGCAGAGCTGAGTTAGTGCCAGGCAGGGACAAGGCTGACAAAGTGGTCCTACCCCTTACCCATTCCCTCAGTCATGCTGGTGGCAGCCACCACATAGCTGGGGACCAAATCCTGTCCTTTGGATACGGTTGGGATCCCACATCCCTCTTGTCTGCCCTCCAAGGACTGGCCATCACCCGCTGCCTTCCTTCTGCTCATGGCTGCTGCTGAGCTGCAGCAGTGCAGGGTTATGCTCAGCCTCTATCATGGATAAACAGCCCTGTAACAGTGCCACTGGTATGACCATGGCCTCTGTGCTGCCACTGGATGTGAGGCTTGCATCCAGGATGCTTTGGTTCTGTTGCAAGCAACAGGAGCCACAGGAGAGCTGGGCATGGGCAGTGTGGCAGGCAGCAGTCCCGCTGCTGGCAGAACCCCCATTCCCACATGCAGAAACAGGGAGGAGAGTCTTTGCTTCCACTGAGAAATGCACATCATTCATTTGGGGTATTTAGAGCCTATTTGGCAGAAAGGTCCGCTCAGATTCCTTCTCCCCACAGGTCAGGATGCGAGGTGATTCGTTAAGAGTCACTTCAGGGAGCAGCGCTGCTGCCACAACAGCGTTCCCTGTGCCATCAGAAAGGGTAATTAAAGGACACTCAGAGACTCTTCTCTGTGTGCCGGGATGCGAGCGCGATGTCAAGCACTGCTGCTGTGCTGACGTGTCTGCCACTCACTCAGCCATCAGCAGCGCCATGCACACGGCCTCCTCCCCGGGTGCACGGCAGCTCTCTGGGGTGAGCGCTGCTGCTGCTGTATAACAAGGAAAGTGATGTGGGCCCAGGTCCCACTGCATGGGCATTGCACAGGGCAGTCTCAGCATCCTCCTGGGTAGAGGGGCTGGTCCCTCCTGTGAGCTCTGCGACTCTGATCATGGAGATAAGACAGTATCGAGAGGGGAACGTATTAAACTAAATCGATGCAGCATCTTCCAATTTCTGTTATTAAAAAGCCTAGTCATTAAGGGAAAGTACTTATTAATTATCTGTGATTTGTTGCGAGATGCTGAGAGGTTTACAGCAACAAGAATGGGAGGAACACCCTGCATTCCTCTTTGGCTGCCCTCCCCTTGCCACTCCTGGCCCAATGCATGACCCTGCCCCTCACTGGCGCAGAGTCTCCCTGGGTCCATGGCCATCTGCACTTCCTAATTAAAGGAACCCCCGGGAGACCTGTAACACAAATGAGCTAATTTCATGTCTAATGATCTTTAATCAGAAGTGAGTGTGACTAAAACAGCCATCCAGAAGGTGCTTTGTTAGTCATTTTATCCTCCATTGGCCCCTCTAAAAAGCTCAAATCCCCACCACAGTGGGTGAGAAGGCACAAGGTGATGCTCAGGGAGAAGATCCTGGTCCTGCTTTCACCTGCTGCAGTGCTGCCATGGCATGGCACATCATGGCACAGCACATCCAGTCACAGGGAGCAGACCTCCTGGAAGGATGTCTCTCCTGCTGGTTTCCCTAGGGATCACAGAGCCCTTGCCATGCACTTTTTCAAGCCTCGATGACCCCAGGAGCAGCTCGGAGAGATCCCAGCCCTGTCCCTCTCTGCAACTGAGGCTGCATGTGAGATGGCACATGTGGGAAGCTGGCATCAGCATGGCCCTGGCCCTGTGACATGCTCCGATGCCAGGATCCACTCCCCTTGCCACAACCCTGCTGATTCTGGGGGCAGTTCATGGGGTCCAAGAGAGCCTGCAGGATCTGGTAGCTCCATGTCCTCAGCATCATTTATTCCAGGGAAGAGGGACAGAGCCCTTGGAGACAGTGCAGGGAGATGCTGGGAGTCTCCTGAGAGACAACACAGGGTCTTACAATCTCCTCTCCCTAATATTTGCTTTTCAGACCACACTTGCCTTCTTCACGTAATCCGCTCTTCCTCCAGCTCAGGTCCACATTAAACCCAATCGGTCTGTGTAAATAGCACTGATATTTTAGAGCCTCTCAGAATAAATACCAATAAAGAAAACAAAGGGGTGAAGACGTTGAAGGATTTAGGTCAAAACATTACCCCTGCCCTTGCAAACAAACTGCAGAAAGCACTCTGGGTTGCATTGGAGGGGAGGCTGACACTGGGCCGCTGCTCCGCGATGAGGTGTTAACCACTGCCCATGTTCTTGCACTATAACTGCCAGACAATGTCTATGCAATGGCACTGCAAGCGCTGTGCCGCTGGCGGGTAAGCACAGGGTGACTTCAGCCTCCTGAACCCTCACTGCAAGTTAGGGGGAAATGACTCTGGGAGTCAAGTGCAACCGCAGAGCAATCTGTTAGCACTGCTAGAGCCATTGCTCAGGCTGCTCCGGCAAAGCCAGCCAGCAACCACCGTGCCTGCACCAAACCCCTGTGGTTCTGTGTCACTGCACCTCCTCAGCTGGGGCTTGACCCAAATGGGACCTCCTGGATGCGGCTCCAGGGGTGCTGTGTGCCACAGTCTCCATGGGGACCCACCCAGAGCCCTTCCCGACAGCTTCATGCTCCACTCCTTGATGATTTTACACCAAACTGCCCAGCAAAAAGGTAACTAACGACACCAGGCTGTGAGATCCTGGGTCACTGCGAGCTGAAGCCTTGCCAGCAGCTCAAGGGAGGACCCTGCTTGGGCATGGGTGCTCCCTGGCCATGCTCCAGCAGACCAGGTTTGAAGCACAGCTCACGACACAGGGAGTCTCGGGTGGGCAGTGAGGGGCAATGCTCCCTGGCACCTCTCCCATACCCTTCTCCAAGAGCACTCAAATGGCTCTTTTTTTGCCTAAAACAATTACAGCAACTAAAAATAACACCAGAAAGGTCAGCGCTCTACAATGTCACGGCAGCCTGGAGATGTCAGGATGGAGGGGTGCTGGCCCAAACCCCCAAGCCAGCGGTCTGACGAGGTGGCAATCAAACCATGTCACACACAGCTGCCCCCACCTTGAAAAAGCCTCAGAAGCAGTTGGTGGCACATCAGCTCCTTGCTCCAGCCCATCCAGCCGGAGCATGCAGCGGCAGGGATGCAGAGGGGCCATGGCTCACTCTCCCCCCATACAGCTTCTCTGTAACGCTACCCAAGCTGGCTAATCCTTATCCAATGGGTCTGTTGTCCTCTGTAGGACTGCTCACCATCATCTTGTAAGGGCTGCCCCACTGATCACATGCCCTGGGGCGGCTCAGGGTGGTTTTGCAGGTAGCTCCCACTTCACCACATTGATTTGGGTCCATCTCAGCTCCCCAGCTACAGGTTTCATTTCTCTGAGCAGCACAGGTGACCCCTGCGGTCAGGAAATCTCTTCCAAGATTTAACTGGCTCTGGAAGAGCCAAATCCTTCAGCAGGTTGCCTTCCAGGAGGCTAGGAGGAGCTCAGAGGGTGGTGGGGAAGACAACCTGGATCCCAAGCCAAAACCTGCACATTTCCCAGCTGCTGGATGGGGCTGGTGGCAGGGCCAGCATTCCAGACCATGGCATGCCGATGCTGGAACCATCCAAGTGGCAGGATCTGTGCCTGCTCAGACCCAGTGGGTGGGAAGAGCAAATGGGAGCCAGCATGCCCGCACGGCACCAGTAGCACTGCTCATGAACCCATCTTTCCTCTGCCATCAGCACTTACAATGGGCAGTGAATATTTAGTGAGTTCTTCATGCCCCTGAACCATTAAGAACACAGAAATAGCAACGGATTTTGCTTATAGTTGCACCTTTTGTATGGAAGAGAGCCTGCAGCGTGTCACACAGCTCCTGCAGCTCCTACTGCACCCGCAGCACCCACGGCCCCGTGTCTGCATTAAGGCTGGGTGGCAGCAGGGGATGAGCAGGGGGACAGACCCAGTGTGATCCCACTGCGGCATCACCCCTGCCAAGCCTGTCCATGTCAGGAGGAGTGGGATGGGACTGGCCATTGGCCCTGCCTGGGGACGGGTCCATGCTGTCCAGTTTGCCATCCAGCTGGGGTGAGTGCTCACCCTGAGGTCTCCTAACCCTGCCTGACATAACTGTGGGCAGTTCCTGGCTGTGTAACAAGGCAAAGAAAGTGCTTCTGCCACAGAGCAGTGTGAGGGCCAGAGCCAGGAACAGGCTGCCATGGGGACCAAATGAATTCCTGGGAGAAATTCCTACCTGCAATCACAGCCACACCTGGCTCTGGGCATCACGAAAAATACCAGCAGCCACTGGCTGAACCTTTTCTTCCCACTGGGCTAGCGCTATCCTTGTCCACACACAGCATGATGAATTCTTCCCCAGTCCCCGGGAAGAGGAAGATATTCCTGATTAGTGCCAGCCACCACAGGATGGAGCCAGGACCAGTCTGGTGGGGACCATGCCACTCCTGCAGCCTTCGCCATGCATCCTATTCTCTGCATCCTATCGGGTGGCAGGGACCGTACGCGTTACCGAGGACAGGTGGAAACAGTCATCATAATCTGCCTTGGCATCTTCTTTCTTTAAAGCAATTTCCTCCCTCTGCCTCTCTGACAGAGCTCGGGAAATATTTAAGTGACCTGTCAACAGTTTCTTCATCTCCCTGAGAAGATGTTTTATCTGATCACGTCTCGCCAGCTATTCTTTACATGGCATCTCCCGTCCCCTCCTGCTCCTTCAAGACTGCCTCAAATGAGATGTGGATGCCTCTGCCTCTGCTGCATCCGGGTACCACAGGGATGCCAGCAGACGTGAGAGCCAGTGGGTGCCCTGCCCTGCCAGCCACAGGATGGGATGGGATGGGAT
>WYDI02029793.1:0-24016 GCA_009867235.2 Psittacus erithacus
GTATTCTTTCGATTCTCTTCCCCATCCCTCCGGGAGCCGAGGGAGGAGGTGGGGGGGCAGTGAGTGGGCTGTGTGGCTGGCCTAAACCACGACAGCCATTTGGATGCTTATGTTTTTGCAGCCCTGGAAATATTTGTCTATCTCTGGTCAATTAACACAAAGAAATCCTAATCAAAAAATCTTCCTCCAGCACGTAATAAGTCATGGAAAAGAAAATATTTTGCTAGTATTATATCTCCCTCTACTGGTAAAATATTATTTTCCTTATGATTAATTTAAAAAGCAGACAATAATTAAAAAAGAATGTAATATGGTTGCTCCCTTTTGAAAATACAGTCCAAGGATGAATATTTTAAAGAGACAAACAAGAATTAGGTCTAAGTATTCTTTTGAGACTGGGTAATGTGGGAAGTTCAGACACGGGTTACTGATTTATTCAAGGGAGACTGATTTACAAGGAAAGTAGAATGATATTTGCAGTGAGGGAATCTACTGGAGTTCTGTCAGTAATTTCCTTTAAAAACAGAATAGAAAGTATGTAAATTTTTAAGTAGCCAAAAAATGTTAGTACTCTATTCTATATAGAAATATAGAAAGAAAAAGAACAGGAAGAACAGGATATTTCCTGGTGCCCACTAGCAATGTGAAACAATTAAAGCTTGGGTAAATAATGTAAGCAGTGATAATAATTAAAAAAGATGGCTGTAAAAATAGGCACATTTACCCGTCTGTCAAAACAATTAAAAACCTGTAAAACAGTGCAATATTGATAATAAATATAGTAAATGTGTATTCAGTAAAAAACCCTTAACATTCTGAAACTGAATTAAATCAAACAGATCAAGAACTCGTGTGCTATTGGCTAGTAACACAAGGCTTATGAAGGACTTTTCATTCTCCTTAAGTTTTTGTTACACTTCCCCAAGTATGTACAGGGGAGAAATTGAGGTGCATGCCTCTTCTGCTTCTCTAAAAGAAAGAGGCTGAGAATATTTTCTATATAAATTTTTCAACTAAAGCACTGGAAACTAAGTACCTGAAGTCCTGAGTGAGGTTTTATTACTATTTGCAGTCTAGAGCCAGCTATAGGCAGTAAATTTTGCCTTTGTTTTAAAGCAGAGCTAGAGAAATTGTTTGGGCCACCATCTAGCTTTTATGTAATACGTTTAGGATGATAGTACTCACTCTGGGGCCAGGAATTTGAATTTTGGTTCCCTGAACACAAATAAATCCCTGCTCCCTCCCAGAAGAGTGCTGTAAAAAGCAGTAGCTGTACACAAGGATGGTCTGAGTTAGATTTTGGGGGAATATGTGATTTTGGAATTTTAAGTAAGGTATTTTGGTCATCACAGTGCATGAGTTAAACATTTTGCAACACAATGATCTCATTCTTCAGAATCTCCCTCTCTCATGGTAATGATGATATGAACAAGATGATGGTGCTGATCATGAATGCATTTTTACTGTGCGTTTTTCCAGAAAGTTACTAAAATCAAATAAAATCTTTACTAATTAACCAAAGATGGTAAAATTATTCTAAAAATAAGGCTTAAGAAAACAAAAAAAAAACCCAGATAATCAAGAGATAAAGATTAAGAGAAAAAAAAAAATACAAACAAACAAACAAAAAAAGCCCCAAGGGAAATAAGTGGGGTAGTGGTGAGAGAAAGAGAGAACCAGAGTCAATAGGCACAAACTGAAACACAAGAGATTTCATCTAAATACCAGGAAGCACTTTATTACTGTGAGAGTAATCAAGCACTGGTACAGGTTGCCCAGGAAGGTTGCAGAGTCTCCATCTTTGGAGATTGTCAAAAGCTGTCTGGATGCAGTGCTGAGAAACTGGCTCTTGGTGACCACTCTGAACCTGTGGATTGACTTAGATGACTTCTGGAGATCCCTTCTAGCCTCAGCCATTTTGTGATTCTGTGAAAATAATGGGAAAAGAAAGGAAAGGAAGGATAGAAGGAAGAGAGAGAAGGAGGAAGGGAAGGAAGGAAAGAGGGAGGGAGGGAGGGAGGGAGGGAGGAAGGGAAGGAGGAAGAGAGGGAGGCAAGGAAGAGTAGTTTAAATTGCCACGAAGAGCACATTGTATCTCCTTCTGACTACTCACACTCATTAGATATTTCTAAAAGCCTGATGGTGTCATCACTGAATACATGTCCATGATCAATGAAAAGGTTTTATTGTTTTCATTTTTACTGTCTGTTATTGTGTGCTTTTTTCTCAAACATGGAAAAATGTAGTTGGCGGTTATTAGGAAACCCCCAAAAAGAAAGAATACTTTTGTATGTACAACACTGAATAAGTATTTCTTTCATGTTAATAATAAAATGTAATTAACATTATTAGAGAAAATAAAGCCTACAATTATAGCAAATAAAGCCTACAAATTATAAATTATGAAATTGTACTAGAATTAGAACTGGAAAAGATGACAACTGAAGAGGACTAGAATGCTATGCAGGATGAACATATAACCCTGTATGAACAGTTGTCTAAAACAAATGGGAAAAATATAATTGTAGAAAGTGCAAAATCTTGAATTTAGGGACTAAAAAACATGGTTTTATCTATCAGCTAGGAGCTCAGCAGCTGCAGGTATCACTGAAGCAGAAACCTGTATGTGTAAGATTATTCACCAAGGGGAAGACTAAAACGACTCCAGATAGCGAGTTGTTTCCATTTGAGACAGAAAAATATTAAAGGCGTAGTAAAAAGGTCCAGTGAGTATGTTTCTGTGATACACTGTGAAATACTGTGTTTACTTCTAGTTCTAGTACATGTTTAAAGAAGTTGATAGCTAGAAAATAGCATGCAGAGGAAATTAATGGTAATGTACTGAAAATAATAGCTGTATTAATAGGCTTTGAGTTTATTATATTTTTTTAACTCAGTGAAACTAGTCAGCTAAATGTCTGTCTTGCCAGTCAGAGACACAGGTGCAGGCAGAAGTCGATGATTCTTAGAATCATAGATTGGTGAGGGTTGGAAGGGACCTTAAAGATCATCTAGTTCCACCTCCCCTGCCATGGGCAGGGACTAATCATCCCAGTCAATACCTGGCTTGGTGGCTGGTGTCATTGCCAGGGCTTTGGCTTCTACAATCATGGGACATTTCTTGATGATTGTATCATATTGGGAAGAGATGGTATCCACCTATCTAGAAAAGGCAGGAGAATTTTTACTAGTAGATTAGCTGACTTGTGCTTTAAGCTAACTTGAGGGGTAGTGTGCAAAGCTATGACCACTGCATATCAAAAGCAACTGGGTAGGTGAATGTACCTACTAGAGTAGTGAGGAATGCTTCTCAATCCTTTCCAAAGGTAAGGAAACCAAGTCCAGATAGCTCAAGTGCATATACACCAGTGCAGGTAGTTTGGGCAACAAACAGGAAGAACTTAAACTCTGTGTCCAGTTTGGGAGCTATGATATCATAGGAATCACAGAAACCTGGTGGGAAAATTCACATGACTGGAAGACCACAATGTGTGGTTACCAACTGTTTCAGAAAGACAGAAAAGGAAGAAGAAAACATGGAGTTTCATTTATTGTAAAAGAGAAATTTGAGTGTATGGAGGTGAGCTATGGAGAACACATAAGTTCTCCTGAATGCCTCTGGATGATAATTAGAGGGGTCATCACCAAGGGGGAATCTTACGTTAGGTATCTGTTACTGATGTTCTAGTTGGGATAATGAGACCAATGAAACCTTGCTTTGGATGCTCAAGGAAGTCTCAGACCCACAGAACCTGTTCCTCATTGGTGAATTCAGTTACCTGGATATTTGCTGGGAAACAGCACAGGGGTATACAACTTGTTCATCAGGTTCCTGCAATTCATTGAGGAGTGCTTCCTGCCACTGGTGCTGGACAGGCCAACTAGGAACAGCACACTGTTAGATTTACTGCTCAGGAACTAAGACTTACTTGACAACAGAATTACCAGTGGTAGTCTTGGATATAGCATTGTAGAGTTTAAGATCCTACTGGGCATACTGAACATCAATAATAGGACAAAGACACTGAATTTCAGAAGAACCAACTTCAGTATGCTCAGAGCCCAGCCAAGAGGAATTCCCTGTGAAAGGAGCTTGTGAGTGCTGGGAGTTATTCATGAACAGCCTTTTGGAAGCACAAGAACAGTCTATCTCCTATGAAGTGAAAGGAAGAAAGCAGAACAAAAGGCTACCCTGGCTTAATAATAAGATTTTGGATGTGCTTAAAAGCAAAAAAGATGCATACTAGCTATGGAAACATGGCAAAATAGCCATCAAGGGCTACAAGAACCTTGCTAGAACATGTAGAGATGCAGTGCTGAAGGCTAAGGCTTAGCTAGAACTAAAATTGGTCAAGAGTGGTGTCAAGAAGAAGAAACAGTTCTTCAGGTGTATTAGCACAGGGAAGATATAGGCCCACTGTAAAACACGGCAGGGAAAACAGCTATTATTGCTGACAAGGTAGAGGTTCTTAATACCTTCTTTGCCTCTACTTTTATCATCACAGGATGAAATAACAATGACAACGTTCATGTAGACCCACCAGTAGTGGAGGAAAGGCTGGTCTGCAGCCTCTTGCAGGGACTCAAATCACATAAATCTATGAGCCTAGACAGAATCCACCCAAGGACTTAGAAATGACTGGCATTATTTCAAGGCCACTGTTTATAATCTTTGAAAAATGGTGATCAAGAGACATCCCTTATGACTGGAAGAGGGCAAGTGTCACACCCAGCTACAGGAAGGGCCTGAAAGATGATCCAGGGAACTGGATGCAATCTGACAGGGTGCTAAATAATCTCATCTAGGCTCCCTTTCCTATGAAGTAACCAGATGATCTTCTGAGGTCCCTTCCAACCTGGACTGTTCTATGATTCTTTTTCTTATCTTTGGTAAGTTAAGTCTGTAGTAACACAGATAAGAGCTAACTTCAGCAAGATTTATAATTATTTAGGATTTAGGGAATAAATTGATACTAATGATATCCCTGGAAGACTCCAGAAGGGACTGCATAAAATACTTGTCAACTGAAAATAGGTCACTGAAATAAATCTGAGACATTAGACCTCCAGATTTGTTGTAGAATTAATTTGTCAGAAATGTTTACGACGTGGATACATGCATCTGAAACAATTGCTCTAGGATGCCTTTGTAGTCAGTGGGAAAAAAGAAAAATACATACCTTTATAAGGATGGAATTCATTTGCATACTTTAGATTCGTATTTGAAGATGAGATTCTAGAAGTGCCTATCTCTCTTCCACGATTATGAACATCACTTAAAGTGATAAGCTTAGGCAAGAAGCCTACACTGTAGAAAATTAGTTTTGGCCAGTTGCTGATACATCACTGAGACTTTGGTTGTGCCAAAACCCGCATCTTTCTCAAGAGGCCTAAATGTAGTGAGATGGATAGTGGCATTTCAGATTTCATCTTAGCATAAACAGAGTAAATATTGTGTTCTGCTTTTTTTCTTCCTGACCTCTGTTCTTTTTAAAAGATTGATCATTGTGCTGTTTGATTTAGAACGCTGTATATAAATATTTGAATTGCCGCTTGCCATGCCTTGGTTTATGTTAAATGTGGTTTCCAAGTAAGGTTTAATTTCATGGCATATCCATGCCAAAATGGTATGGTGCTGTCCTGCTAGGTCATCCCAGGCAACTGCTTAAGCTGCCAACACAAGGCAGCTTGTAGAGTATCTGGAAAACAGCACAGTATTTCTGCAGAATCTGCGTGTATGATTTTAAGAGATAGCAGTGCAAGCAGTCAGGAAAAAAAAATTATTTTCCAATGGCTAGTAGGAATCAGGAAAGATCTGTTGGAAGTGACAGAAAAGTAAGGAATAGTCAAGTCCTATCTGCCCTGAGAGAGTTTTTAAAAAATACCCCTGCAGTCTGGGCAACCTGTTACATACATGTAAAAAAACTTGAACTAAGAAGGCTGATGAGTGTCTGTGGTGAGAATCAATCACAATAAAATAAAAGTAATAAATATTTAGTTATTGTATCTGCCAAATTCTGCTGCTTACTACAAGGTACAAAAGTATTGCAAGGTAGGCATAATCTTGCTTACAATGAAGTCAGTGAGCAAACCGCCACACAAACAAGTGGAGGGTTATACCCTTGATGATCACTTCCTCAGTTTGAAAAAAAAAAAAAAAAACACTACATAATCATTAAGCTACAAATATAATATAGACTGAACTGAACTCAATTAAAATTCACTGTAAATAAAATTTGGCAATACAGTAATTGTAGGCTGCTATTAGTGAAAATTGTTATTAAAAAACATTACCAATGACAAAGATCTGGTCAACTGGCTTAAAATTAGAATGTAATATGTAATACAATATCTTGTTCTCCACAGAAGAATCACCATAAATTTTTTATACTTTTCAACAGGAGTTGCATGTAAAAATGTAAGATGATATATGAGGCTATTAATATTTGATATTGATAGACATTTTTTCTGCTTATTGAGGGATTATTTAAATTGCAGTAGTCTTGAACTGTAATAAATATGGTGAATAATTTCTGTTAATGTCCTCCTTTGTCGGTTTCTGGACATTTGATGTGTGCCACAAACACAAATTCTTCCATATTTCAAGGCATATTTTGATTTAAATTGAAGCAGTGAAAGAAAATAGCAAAAGTCTGAACTCCCATATTCCTTAGCAATATGTACTTGTGTGTTTGTACATGTATACATATGCATGTTTATATATACATATTTGCATATATTATATGCATACACATATGTATAAACCTTTACTCACAGTTAGCAAAACAACCTTATTAGTATGCTGCTAATTCTAAAAGACTTTACTAGTTTGTTTCAGTAAGTTGTCTATCAGAATCCTATAAATCTACATAGATTAATATTTATAAATTAGTGATGTTTAATGGAGATAATTTCCTGCAAAGAATGCTTATTTCTAAAGTTTCTTTTACTTAGAAATGAGGGTAGTGGGGCATCATTAACATAGTTGGATTAATGCTCTGCGCTGTTGTCAAGAACTGCTCTTCACAGTAGGGTATTTATTGAAAGAAAAAATACAACTTATCTGTCTAAAATGTGTCTCACCTGGAGAAGATCTATATCATTAACCCTTATAATGTTGCTCACTGCTTTCTCACAACTATGTTGAAATGAATCATTGTTCAAGGCAACATTTCAATTAAATATTTCATATTCAGCTAGGTACATTTTCAGGGGTGCTGGCATCCACACTTGAATGCGTAAGAAAAAGAACGTGCAAAATTAGACTAAGGTCAATATTGCACCATTAATTGAAATAAGGACTAGATATAAGCAGAGTATACACAGAAGTAAATTTGCTTAATGCTATGTTCAGCATTATATTCATTTCTGTATTTAGTGAATTCACAGAAATTGTAGAAAACTGAGCAACTAGAAAGTCTGTCAAAATCAAGTGGAAGCTGAATGATTTCAGTCAGTCATAGCTAATTTAATGTGGTTCTAGAAATAATTCTGTGAGGTAGACAGCACTGTAATTTATCCCAGTGTACCTAGTTTTTTGCAATATAAGGAGCTATTAAACAGAATATGATGCAAGAAGCCATTCATCTCAAACACCTAAAAGATATAAACTCAGACTATGAAAGAATGTCAATTAGTCTAAAATGAAACAAAACAAAACCAAAACTGAAACAAACTACAAAAAAGAAAACCAAAACAAAACCCCCTCCCCCCAAAAAAAAAAACTGAACCCCCCCCCGGGCAAATAAGAAAGCCTCCCTCTCAAGCCTCAGAACTATCAGTTCAGTTTCCTTGCAGTGAAATCCCTAGAACTTGGAGTGCTAAAAGGTTCCCTAATTGGTCTGATTTTGCATCTTACATTTTTCAGAGATCTAGAGAATAAGTTGGACAGATAAATGTCATTATTTGAAGGTGGCAAAATTAGTCTCAAAAATTGCATTTTTATACTAATAATAGTTGAACTAGCTGTGAATTTTTTGGGAGATTTTTTTTGTTTTCTGAGAAAGAAAGGTGCAGCAATACATTTTATAATTTTAGGCTTATGTAAAATATCTTTCCTGGAATCCCAAACTTTATGCAATTCCACTAAGAGGAATTACTAAATTAGTACAGTAAAAGGTATTTTAAATGTCAATCTGGGTGTTTTGATGAATGCATCCAATAACATTCTTCAAGCTGTAGGAAAGAGGGTTTGTCTGTTAAAAATTAGATCAGCTTCATGCAATTCTTATGATATTAAAAAAGTGTTGACTTTCAATGACCAAATTACCAAAAGTCTTGTATTACTGTTAAATCCCTTTTAATTGATTAAACCTGTATAAGTACTTGCTAATTAAATATGTCTGGATTGTTACTGAGGTTAGTGAGAGTCAGTCTGGATCCCGATTACATGCAACAAAATAGTGCTTAAATTTAACTCAGCTAGAGAAAGAATGCTCAGTGCTAAGGTTAACAAATATTCACTGACTTTGCTATAAGAGAATGCATTTGACATATCTAACATGTCTGTATAGTAATATAATTATGAACATTCACTAAAAATAACTATTAGAAACTAGTGTCAGAAGTTATGTAATTATCGTTTAGGTTTTTGCAATATTTTAGAAGCATTGAAGGTGCTAAATTAAGATAAAGCTTGGTCATTCTCACTTAAAATATTCTGTAACTGATTCTGAATTATCTTTCACTCCTGCAGAGATTTTAATTCATTATAATTGCAGAATGCCTAAAGATTAAATTCTGAATGTCTTCCAGTGACATGCACATTTGATAGCATTATGAGTTTGAGATTTAAAGTTCTTGGGAAGTTTAAATTGTATTAAAGTTTTAACTAACTGTTTTCTCGTTGTAATGGAATACCTGAAAACACTCAAAGCTACTATGAAGAAAATTAACTCTACTTCAGCAAAAGCCCCATTAAAATAACTAGCTTAAATAGCTTAAAACAAAGTGGATCCACACTGATATTTTGTAGCATGTGTGAATACCACTGTTTAGAGAGTTCATTCTTTTCAAATCCATTGAAAGTATGAAAAGAAAGAAGTAATTTAAAAAATTATACTTTATTCCTTACATTCTTGATAGTAACTGCTGTAGGTTTGGGACAACTTATAGGGTGAATATCAGAAGTTTTCCAGCAAGTTTTGAGGTTTTGAAGTATGCTTTTACTATGGACCGCAAAACAAAACCATTGAAACTCTTGCAAAATAGACTCGTATAAAATAATTTATTCTAAATTGAAATGGCCAGGTTTCAGATTCCTGCATATTTCTGCTTTGCAGTTCTCTGATCAGGAAGTCTGTGCTGAATCTCAGAAACTTCATACTGAAAATAACTTCAAAATCAACATGTGTGTGCTTGTTGTTCCAGCCTTGCCAGGACATAAATGCTTCAGCAGGAAAAACTTTTCAGAAAAAGCTTTATACCACTCTGGTTTCTCCATATCACAGTAATTAACTTCAAATTATATGACTATCAAATATTTACAGGCTTTAAACCTGTGCCTACAGACCCATCACAAAAAAAGTAATTGGTATCATAAGCCACAAAACTGACTAATGATGTACTGATATGCCACAGCGTGCCTTTCCTGTGCTTGGTAAATGAACATCTGAAATATATACAAACATGATAATTGAAACACTCCTAAAATCAGAATGGCAGCCTGAGAATGCCTTGGTTTTTTCTAGAGAATTCCTGAACATCTTTCTGTTTCTTCTGAGGACAAATTACATTTATAGTGGCTGAAATTGCCTTTAGACACTGTGACTACCAGGAGACACAAATACAACTTTGAAGTTCTGCTTTTTCTCAGAGATAAAGAATTTTGTATCTTAACTGGGGAAAAACATATGTTTCAATGATATTACTATAACTGAATACATATTAATAAAAAGTTTTCAGTGGGGCTTTGAACAATCTGGTCTAGTGGAAGGTGTCCAAGCAGGGGGCTTGGAATTAGATGATCTTTAAGGTCCCTTCAAACCCAAACCATTCTATGATTTTATGAAAAAACTTGGATATATACACAAGTATCTATGTAACAGACCATTACTTTTTGAGTGAACTATTAATAAACCTTAGAAAGATAATGTGCTTGAAACTATTCAGTTAGTCTAAATCACCTAGAAGCATAAATATGTTGTGCTAACAAAACAGTAGATTATGTTCTTAGGATGCCACATCTTAAAGCCTACTGAAAAAAAAATAAAACCAAACCCAACCAAAAAAAAAGCTGTACATAACCTGAAAAAAATGGAACCTCCTTGTTATTCTAATTTCAAGAACCACAGCCTTCTAAGACCTTAGCTCCTGGCAAATTAATGGCTGACTGGTACTGAAAAAAGAAAGTTGATGTTTCTGACAGTTTCTTCTAAATCTATTTGTACTTTGGGTTATTTGTAAAACTTTTATTGTATCTAAACCAGATCAAAATGAAGTTTTTTATGTGTGTCAATTTTAAAAAGTCTTTCTTGTGGGTCAAAGTAAAGTATTTTGAATTAAGAAACACTGTCCACTGTAACAAGAATCTAGCCCTGAAGGAAGTTTCCACTTCCTGAAGTCAAATGAGAAGGACTTATTGTAATTAAACTGAGTCAGAAACAGATAGGGTTGTAGAGAGCTGACCTGACTGGAGAGAGTTTCCAGAGACATAAGGAGAATCCAGGGCTCCTTGCTACCAGTGATGTTCACCCATTTTTTTCTAATTACAGCTTAAATGCAGAATTTATAAGCAAACTTGTAATCTAAGACCCTTCCTTCTCAGTATAAGCTCTTTCATTCTTTACCCACTAGGATCTTGCCTTCCTTTCTTCTTGGAGAAACATGGGACTGTAAGAACATAGGACAGACCCCATTGGAAGTGACCTCAAAAGATCATCTGGTCTACTATGTCTTTGGAGAGGTTGTTCTTACTGTAAAAATATTTCTTATGTCAAGATGAAACCTATCCTGCTCCAACTGGTACCTGTTGCCCCTTGACTTCTCGTATTAGGTTTGCATGGCAAGCTTTTGGTAGCAAAGGTGATACAGGGATGGCTTCCATGGGAAATTGCCAGAAGGTTCCTCCATATCAGATAAAGCCAATGCCAGCCAGCTCCAAGACAGACCTGCTGCTGGACAAGGCTGAGCCCATCAGCAGTGGTGGTAGTGGCTTTCTGGTAACATATTTAAGAAGGGGGGAAAAAAACCCCATGTGCAACTGCAGCTGAAAAGAGGACTGAGAACACGTGAAAAAAGCAACTCTACAGCCACCAGGATCACTGAAGAAGGAAGGGGGGGAATTGCCAGAGCTGAGATTCTCCTGCAGCCCATGGTGGAGACCATGATGAGGCAGGCTGTGCCTCTGCACCCCATGGAGGCCTGTGGTGGAGCACATGTCCACCTGCAGCCTGTGGAGGACTGTATGCCACAGCAGGTTGAATCCAAAAGAAGGCTGTGATCCCATGAGAGGCCAGTCCTGGAGCAGACACCTGGCAGGACCTGTGGTCGCATGGAGAGAGTAGCCCACACTGGAGCAGGTTTGCTGGCAGGATTTGTGACCCTACTGGGGACCCACACTGGAGCAGTCTGTTCCTGAAGGACTGCACCCCATGGAAGGGACCCATGCTGGAGCAGTTTGTGCAGAACTGCAGCCCATGGGAAGGACTCACATTGGAGAAGTTTGTAGAAAAATATCTTTTGTGGGAGGGACCCCATGCTGGAGCAGGAGAGAGTGTGAGGAGGAAGGAGCAGCAGTGACGTGTTATGAACTGACTGCAATCCCTTTCCCCGTTCTCCTGTGCCGCTGCAGGGAGGAGGTAGAGAATTCATGAGTGAAAATGAGCCTGGGAAAAAGGGAGGGTTGGAGGAAAAGGTGTTTTAGGATTTAGGTTTTATTTCTCATTATACTATTCTGTTCTTGGCAATAAATTAAAATTATTTCCCCAAGCTGAGTCTCCTTTGCTCACGGCAGTAATTGGTGAGTGATCAATCCCTGTCCTTATCCCAACCCACAAGCCTTTTGTTGTGTTTTTTCTTCCCTGTCCAGCTTGGAGAGGGGTGATAGACTAGCATTTGTGAATGCCAGGTGCCCAGTCAGGATCAACCCACCACACTTGCCCATGTGGCTTCTTGAGAGATCCTCTGTCCTCTTTGTAGCTGCCCTTTAATTACTGTGACTCAGCTTTATTATAAAAGTAATATATTTTAACTTCAAAAGTCCCTACAGATTGTAATTGCTTTAAAATGGAAAAATGGAGATTTAAACACCGAAGAAAGAGCAGGGCATATAATCCAGGCTCCCCATTCTCAGTCTAAATGTTCAATAGGTAGTTATGAACAAGATGGGTCTATTAACTGGCTTGAGAATAATAGCCTAGTATCTCTCCTCATGGAAGTGCTCACTGCTTTGAATGTCATGTGGGTGGAGTCCTGATTCAGAGGGCTAAAATTATTAAGAGGCAGAAGTTTGAAACATTTCTACTTGGAATTTCTGTTGCTTGACTGTAACCAGCTGGTTTCTCAAAAAGCTGTACTGGCATTCACATTTATCATAGAGGTGTATGGACTCTTTAGACAGCCATTTTTCTAAAACAACTAAGAAAACTGTATATGCCAACATGAGGCAGGGAGCTCCCTGCATAACTTTTCAGAGACATCTGTCTCATTCCAATAAATATAAAGCTAGTTTATGAAGCTTTTAGTGATAGGACAAGGGGTAACGGGTTAAAACTTAAACAGGGGAAGTTTAGATTAGATATAAGGAGGAGGTTCTTTACTGTAAGGGTGGTGAGGCACTGGAATGGGTTGCCCAGGGAAGCTGTGAATGCTCCATCCCTGGTGGTGTTCAAGGCCAGGTTGGACAGAGCCTTGGGTAACATTGGTTTAGTGTGAGTTGTCCCTGCCCATGACAGGGGGGTTGGAACTAAATGACCTTAGGGTCCTTTCCAATCCTAACTATTCTGTGACTCTATGATTCTATTAATATGCTGGCCATATTAAAACAATTTTCTGTTGCTAGGTACTTAACAGCTAAGCAAAGCTGCATGGGAAAAATTAGTTTGATCTCATTTTAAATTAATTCAACATACCGTAATTCATTTGAGCAAATGTAAATTTTAGACCAAGTTAAATAGGTACTTAGACAGCTTGAGCAGCATGGTCTTAAACTTTTTCTATCGCCATTATCTTGTTCTCCCATATTAAAGTTTTGAGTCACAGTTCCTCTGCGGTCATATTGCTGTTTCATTGAATACATTTCCTGTTTATTTTCACATATGGTCCCTCCTTAAAATATCTTTATAGGTATATATAGGGTTAAAATTAAATTTTAGAGATCTAAAGTGTGTGTGTTTGGTGATTTTTCATGACTTACAAATCTGCTCCTTTAATTCTTCATCATCAGTTTTCAGAGGTTTAAGCATAGTTTGACATTAAATTCATGAAGAGCCAAAAGCGTGGCCAAGCAACCTAAGATCAGCTAATATTAGACCTATACAGATATAAATTGTTTCAGAACTGTTTTGATAAAGTATAGTTCGGCACTGAAAAACACAGCCCCAAGTGCCCCAAAAATCAGAACTACACTTAGATCAATTTGCTTTAAGCTGCAGGCAAGAAGTAGAGAAGGAAAAAAAGTTGAACTGAAAAATTTATAAATTTCATGATACCAACACACAAAGCTAACAAACAAATGTATCTATTAGGCACTGGCAATACACTTTGTCTACTTTTGTTACAGTTATTAATAAGGCATTCTCTAAACTACATATCACCTCTGTGGAGTATGTAAATAGTCTTGTTTGAACAAATTAAAAAAACTCAAAATATAGCATGACGGCAGTATATCTGATTGTGCAATTGTTCATACAGTTCATATGCATTTTATTTACTTCAATAGCTATGTGCTTTAACTGATTGGCAGATATACAAAAGGAATCATATTTGAGCCACACAGAAAACTTTTCATCTTAAAAATCCTTACTGTAACACATGAAGCTCTCTCTGAAAGTTATTTCATGTCTTATGTAGATACTGTGAATATATCATGAGTTGTCAAGTTCCAGAGTCTCTGTAAAATGGACTATAAGGCTATTTTCAGAATAATGCCTGATACAAATAAGTCTCAGTATTTGAGAAACAAGGTGTCTGGTTTATCACTAGCACATTTTTCTGATAATAATTCAAGAAACTTGAAAAAGTTAGTAGCAATAATAACAGTCAGATGTGTAGCAATTCGTATCCAGTGACATAGTTTGATGAATACTTTTTCAATCATTCATCACATTGCTACAATTCTAATGCATGCACATACACACAGACATATATGTATTTGTGCTCTTTGTGTATTAGTGTGCCGTATTTTGAAATAACACAAGCACTGCAATATATACTAAAAGAAGAGGACAGGTCGAAAGCACTATTTGAAAATAGCCAGCTGAATGGAAAAGGAAGAATATTTATTCTATTGTGTAAGTGTTGCTTTTCTTTTCTTTCTGGTTTTATAAATTGCCTCTGCAAGCTGTTTCAGCAGTGCAAACTGCTGGTAAGTTGTTTGTCATGTTACCTAACCTAGAAATTAAAGCACGTTATAATACCAGAAAACCCCTAATAGGAGCTACATTATAAATATTTTGTGAAGCCTGAGCAATTTTTATTGCCATAAATGCCACAGTGGAGTCACTAAGAAACCCTGGTGATGAACAGAATAAAAGAAAAACTATCTGTTTTTACAGCTGTTTTGTAGGAATTGGGATACAACTGTATTGTAACTTTCCTTAGGCTAAGAATAAATCTCTGTGGCAATTTTAGTGAAGGTATTGGTATTTTCCTGCAACATGTTTTTTAATGAAAAAATAAAGCTTCAGCAAAAATAATAATAAAAATAGTAATTCTGATTATCATTAAAAGAATCATTTGTGTACAAATGAAAGACCAAAAGAGATACACCGATGTTAACTTCCTGAGGAAAAATAAGAACTAAGTGTAAAAAATAGACTGAAGTGCTTGAACTTGTATAAAAAGAATAGTTAACTATTTAAGTATTTCCAAAAAATTATATATTGAAGTTTCACATACCATTGAAAATTTTAGCATTTAAAAATAACCCTTCAATTTTACAAATGTTAAAATATCGGAATTTTTCAGAATGGAAAAATGGAATTCAGTTTTTAATGGGCACTGATGGAACAGAAGAACTAACTTCAGAAACACTCATTGATCTGATTACATGGAGTCATGGGATGTTTAGGGTTGGAAAGGATCTTAAGGTCATCTAATTCCAGTATGAGCAATTGCAACAAAGGGAAATACATCTCTGGAATTTATTATTTTCCAGTTATATAATCTTCGTTATATAACTCTGTGAGGAGCATATGCCCATTTAATTTGTTTGTTCACCACTTGCATAAAGCTCAAGTGTATTGTGCTTGAAAGAACTGCTTAGGAGGATGTACTTACTGGAAAGGAAAAGGAAGACGTGAGTTTTGATGTCTTTCAGTTTAAGCTGTCTCACCTAGATTTTGGATTTCCTTGGTCAGTTTGTAAATCTGGAAGGCATCTTGTAAGAAAATGTTATCATATATACCTATTAGCATCAGGTTATTCAGGCTTCATCTTCAAAGTTTCAGGGAGACATGGGAGGGCAGATACTTTCAGTTCTCATGATGTCTTTGAATAACTTCTAGCACTGCTTCCTAGAACTGTCCACAGATCTGTCTCTCCACTGGCAGTGCAGGAAGGCTGAGCTCTGGCGAGACATCTGGCATCAGGTCCCTACATGCTTTGGCTCACACAGAATCTCTTCATAACAGCTCCTGTCTCCCTCTCATTCTTCTTCATTCTTTTCCCCTCCTTCTGCATGGATCTTCTCCACATTCTTCAGGAACTGACTGTTCCAGGGTAGGTACTTCACAATACACAGCTCCTACTAGAAAAATCTGCTCCTGCATGGGCTTCTGTCCATGAGCCACAGTTACTGCCAGAAGCCTGCTCCAGCATGGGCTGGAGCATGGGCTGCAATGTGGATATCTTCTGTTGTGGGTCCTCCAAAGGCTGCAGGGGAATCATTGTCTCAGTACCTGGAGCACCTCCTCCCTCCCCTTCTCCACTTACGTTTGTGTTCATAGGACTCTTTCTCACATGCTTTTCCCCCTCACTCCTCACACTGCCAGGCAGCATTTTTGCCCTTTCTTTATTGTGCTCTCCCTGAGGCACCACCATTTTGGCTGCTGGGCTCAGCCAAGCCGTGTGGTGGGTCTGTTGAAGCTGACTGGAACCAGCTGTGTCCAGCATGTTCTAGTCCTGCGGGTCCTGCTGTCTCCTCACAGAGGCCACCCTTGCAGCCCCCACTGCCAGCACCTCATGACCTACACCCAGTACAACTTGTTCTCCCCCATTTAATCCTTTTGATTTGCCTCAAGGGTGGGATTGAAATTTTAATAAAAACATAAAATTTTTTTGTTTCATTTTTGTTGTTTCCTTTTTATCGTCTGTGTGAATTTACCAGTGTTTCTTTTAATTTTTCCCTTTACATGCACTGGTATCTCACCATTACAATGATCTCAGTAATTCAAGAATTGTGAGGTTACTGGCAAGAAACACACTCGTTTGTGAGGAGGAAATGCAAGCACTTCTTCAAAAGCTGCAAACATCTAGTTAAGTATACAGTTTATTGGGGTTTAATTTAATTATGTTAATCAGTTACATAATTTGGCAAATGGTTTGTTGGCAGAAAGGGATGTCAGCAACAGGAAAGGGAATGAATCCATTAGACTTTGTAGACAGAGGAAAAGGCAGGTGAAGATCACCTGCGTAAAACAGTAGCTCCCTGGGGGAAGATAGGGAGAAAAATATCTGTAATAAAATTAGTGCCTTTGCTGAGCCTGTGAATGTTAGTATTGTCTTTGTATTGTAGGACTTTATTTTGGATTCATAGGTACCAGTAAAAGAAAAAGAAAGCTTTTCTAGCTCCCACATCAAACAAGGTTGTGTTGATGCTGATATTTGCATCAAAATAGTGACACATGATACTGGATCTCTTCTAATAATGAATATTTTGACTTTTTTTTTTCCCTTCAAATCCTCTTTGCTCTACTCTCTACTCATCCAAATTTCATTGTTCCATTCTTTAAGGACTCTTTACTATCAGAAGCAGGACTGACAGCAGTTTTTATGTATGACAGCTGGAAGGCTGTATAATGAGCTATAACATACAATATTGCACTAAAATCAATAAACTAAATATGTAGTGTTCCAAGGTTTCTGTCTAGCTATTAATTAATTGCTAGCAGATTGACAGATAGATGCTTGCTAAAATATATTCAATTCATGCTTTAGGGTCTCAAAGAGTGCTGAGTAGGAAAAATACCAAGTAGAAATACTCAAGTCAGCATAAAAGCTGACCAGAAAGAGATGCTAGTCAGCAGAAGAAAAACTATGCTTCTATGTGATTTTGGTAT
Source organism: Psittacus erithacus (assembly GCA_009867235.2). Classification (NCBI taxonomy): domain Eukaryota; kingdom Metazoa; phylum Chordata; class Aves; order Psittaciformes; family Psittacidae; genus Psittacus; species Psittacus erithacus. Next base: position 17,439 of record WYDI02029793.1, read on the forward strand.
TTTTAAACTCAATTATTCCAATGCAATTTAATAGGACACTATATAAAATATTGTCTCAGTGAACATGTCTACCAAATGTATGATTTAAACACTAAAGAACTTAAACTGATAAAGGCAGGGACCAGCTGCCTGGTGACAGGACCCATGAGAGGGGCAGGCAAGAGTGGGGCAGTGCTTGTGGTCCCTGCAGTCAGTTCGAATCACAAGTGGCCACATATAACTGGTCCCTAGGGAAAGCCAGTAACCAGGGTGCGCACTGACAGTTTGCAGGTGCAGTGTGGTACACTTTACCCATTGTCAGGCTGCTGCTTGCCCTGCTCACCTATAGGCTTAGTCTTCAATCGTGACAGTCGCCCCAGTTAGCTGGTGGCTGTGCAAGCCTACTTGGAAAGTTGAGGTCTCCAGGAATTAGAAGGATGACATCCTCCAAAAGAGTTAGTATTTTAAAAAACTACAAGGTGGCATGTGACATGCTGCAATGGCAAGGCTGGCTGAGGCTGGAACCCAAACAGAAGTGCTATAGCCTGTCTATGCTGATACCTCCATTCAAACAAACTCCCAGTTTTAGGTTAGTTTAGTGCTAGTTTTAGATCAGTTTTAAAGAAATGTGGTAGCATGTGCTATTTTGAAGTTTTATAGTCAATGTTTGAGTTTCTACTTCCTTGTTCATTTTATGAATCCAAATATTCCTTCTTTTATTTAACATTATTTTATTGTTTTTAACTGAATGTAATTTAAAAAGCATTCTGCTTTTGGTATTGTCTTCTATGAAAATGAATAAATAAGCAATGGCCACAAAAATTTAGTGTTATCCATAATACATTTCTTCAGCATAAAAGTTTCTTTTATGATGGGCCAGACTAATGTATTACCAGCATGACAGCTCTTATCACAGTTATTCTGATGATGTATTACTGTAGTATATCATCATAGTGCTGTCACTGTGCTGATGCATTAGTGTTCTACATCATCAGATTGATGGTGAAAAAGACCTGTGCCCAAGACAGAAATCACTAAGAAGTTTTGTTATGGAATTCTTAAAGGCTCTGTCTCTACATACATTTGTATATATCTACAGAGAGAAAACTGTTATAATAGCTTAATACTGCCACACCCTACCTGCTTTCTATTTCTACTCTTCTGTTTTATTATCTTTTCTTTCCATTCAATTTATCCTTCCAGGTTAACTTTCCTTTCTCACCTTTCAGCTCCAATTCCTTCGGCCTATTACCCTTTCCCTCTTTATCCTCATATTTAATAACACAGGTCTAGCCTATAAAAACAAATTTCATGATAAAAAATGATAACTGTATGAAAATCATCAGACAAAACTAGAAAAAAAAAAACTCTTCTTTCCATTCTCAAAATAAGTATTTTAAGAAACATGAGTGTTTTCCCAAAAACCTTCTAGAAGTTGATAAAAACCTGAATTTTAATGGGCAACCTTATGCTACTGTTAGTAATTTGAAAATCAAGTTACTCCATAAAGCTGACCTCATATTTTTTGAGAGCAAGTTTCATTCTTACTGAAAAAAAATCATCACTAAGGATGGCTAGCCAGCTGGTTTGGAATCAAAAGGTGCTCAGCTGTACAGAGAATACTGAAGAATAAAGTAAACTGACAATATGAAAGACAGTAGATTACATTTTCAACCCAGTATACAGTAGTAAGTATAGGGATAAAACTAGCAGAATTGTGTAGATGTAACTAGAATCAAATAATCGTAGAATACATATTTTCTATATATTGTATTTAAAATTATACTTAAATAAACAAAATTAAAAATTTATATAACTGAGCATATTATTATGTTAGTTGTCTGGTGAAGAGTAACCAGTGCTTTTGGACTAAATAATACTGTGACAGTGTTATTTCTTCACCCATTTATACATGGTTATAATTATTATACACTTGAATGTATACAGTAAATAGATTTTATACAACTAATCACCTATGAAATGGATCTCTGTGTTGCTTTTTTCTTATTAACTCTTTCTTCATTACTAAAATAAAGGTGAAAAAATGTTATATATAAGAGAAAAATACCAGGCTACACAGTCTGAAATCATCAGGGTAGACAATTGATACCCATGACATACCAGAGCAGAAAGAGAAGGGCTGAACAACCTGATAATAGTTAAAGGATTAAAGGTTACCAACACTGTTTTAAGGCGTGTAGAAATGTGAGGCCTGGTCCTAATCTTATGGTACTGGTGGGGTTTTTTGAATAATGAGTCTTTCACTTCTAGAGAGAATGCTGTTTCACAGAGTACAAAAACATAGTTTATTTTTTTTATAAATTCAGTGTCCATTCATAGAATCCCAAAGTGATCAAACAAAGAATATATAAATTTTCTTTTTTTTTTCCGTAAGAAGACATCTGCCTACTACCCACTAAAGGCAAAATTTTCTATTTTTTATATTCCTCTTTCCTCTTCTCTCTCTCCCAGTAATACGGCAAGTGATTTCCATCGCAAAGTCAAAACAGTAGATGTTGAAATCCAACTGAAATCACAGAGCTGAGGTACAGAGTTCAAGATAAATTCTCTTTGAATGCAGCTTTGATTCATTTTGGATTAAGCAGTGTGATGTAAAATAAGGAGGTACAAGTTACTAGTTAGACATCCAGTTCTGTTAAGAAGAAATGCTTTTTGCTTATGCTGCCATTTCTTAACTGTTTAATTACAGCCTGAGCTTGCTGTGGCCAATGAAAATGTTTAGCGCACTTTCAGTCAGATCCTAGGATGGCAAACGAATGTTTTCCTAACTCTTTTTTCCTCATAATATTTGGTGTTTCCTTGTATTTTTCAGTATTTTTATTTGTCAGATATTTTCAAATCTGGTCTATATATATTTTTATTCATATTCCAAATGCGGGAGGGAGAGAAACAACAGCAGAAAAAATGTAAGTATAAAACATTTCACCTATAAACACAAAAATGCAGTGAGAAAAAACCATAAAAAGACTATACACAATCTATTGGGTGGTGTTTGATATGATATGAAGCATTCACTAATACTGAAGAATGTAATTAGAAAAGCTGTAAATAGCAATGTAGTACAACTTGATGGCTTATGCTAATGTTTTTTTTTTACTAGAGCTCAGGGCACAACAAATGTTCCCTTTTGTTCCCTTTTAACAGGTTCCAATAAAATAGAGTATTAACTTCCAAAAGGTTTTAAGGTTGTTGGTTCTGCACCAGACATTTTTAAGAACACAAAGTACATGAGGTTTCTCTTTGCCTTGAAACACTGCTCCTAAAGATAGCATAACATATTTTCACATTGCCAGAAGTTCAGAATTTGAATACATTCTTTGTATCCTTTCATTCTCCAGGGCATCATGGCTAAAATGAACCTCCTGAATATTTTTCAGCTGTTGTTTCCCCCTCTGATTATTACCTGACATATTACCCAGTATTAGCTAGCATAACTGTGGGTTTTGAATGGCAGTGTTTAGGCATACATTCATTACATTTGTTACAAGGGAAGAAAATGTAAAACAGTAAAGGTATCATATTATCTGCTATTCCCATATTTTATTTTGATTTTCTTTTTCCTTTCCCCCTTATAATACAGAGAGATATGGCAATTCTAGAAGCTTAAATGAAGCTACTTTATTGCTTCTCCTCACTGCAATAAAGGATGCCCTAATAATAGTCTATTATCTTTTACTTTATTCCAATTATTCCTGTAGAAAATACGGTACCAGTTAGGCAGATGGATTATTTTTTTTTTTTAATTTTCATTATGAGTTTAGATTTCTAAGCCTTTTTTATTACTGTGCGCAGCAACACATTAGTTATAAGCCGTTGTAGGAGTATGAACCGTCATCAACCTTCAACAAAGCATACATTAATAGACTCAAATTTAAACCTAGGCTCTAGATAGGGGAAAAAATCAATTAACTTTAAAGGACATAGTTCTATTAAAAAACAAAAAAGGAAAGCAGAAATAAACAGATGTGTAGAATACACTTCCACTTAAAATGACATCAAGGAAAATGCAAGTCACTATGCAGAATATACAAACAGAACAAAATTCTGGTCCTGGTACATTTCCTGATAGTCCTATGTCCAAATAGCATTGATATGAAACACCATGGGACACATCTTAAAAGAAAATATAGTGTATCCTGAGATGATAAGTCTATATACATTTAGTTAAGCAAAAATTAGGGAATTAAGTCTAATGAAGCTACTTCCACTTTGGAGCTGAGAATACAGACAGAAAGACTTGGGTTAACCACAGTTTGCATTGCAGGATTTGACATCCCAAATGGCAGTTCAGTGCAGCCAACAATGCAGTGGTCAGCCAGTAAATTTCGTGCATGGCTGCATGAAGACACTAATTAGAAAGTGCTAAGGAAAAAGATAAGATGTAAATTATGCTTCTTTTTTCAAGTAACTGAACTGAATATACACAGTGACAGAACACAAAGAGGATTGTTTTGCAATTACTTTCTTTCTTTTAGAGAATTTAAAACTCCTCTTTTAACACTGGTTTAAAACAAAGACGATTCATCTAGAGATCAGGACCACTGCCCAGATTTCTGTATTAACAGTGAGATGCATTCTTCCAGATTAAGTTTCCTTACCCCTGAAATGAGTTGTGCTTTCTTCTGGCTGCAGTCCTGAATCTGTACTTCAAGGCACAGTGGTCAAACTTCAAACGAATGGCTGTGCAGCATGATCACCCCCAGCTACTGCCCTGAGGAAGTGGTGAAATTAAACCTTGGCCTTCAGAAGAACCAGAGAATCCATATTTTTTGCTCAAGGACTGTATTCATACAACTATGATGTAACAGTTTGCATTGCTGTTACTTCTTCTAAGCACCTATCTATCTGCAGAAAAATGTAAATCTCACTGAGACAAGATTTATATGACCCAGGCATTCTTAATTCAGATAAGCATCAAGATCTTAATTTTTGAAAGGAGCAAATCTGGTCTGATGACAACATTTAGGGTGGGGGGGTTCCTCTCAACTAATTTACATGTCCAAGGTAGATATATATAAAAACAGAAATAGGTGTCTGCAGGATGTTACTGATTTCCTCTTTTTTTATATCCTATTTGTATTGGGTCTGTCTGGGAAGGAGTTAACTTTCCCCATAGCAGCCCTCCTAGTGCTGTCCTTTGTATTTGTAGTAGAACAGTATTGATAATACACTAAATTTTTGTCTTCTCTTGGCTGTCTCTCCAGCTCCCTGCCACCTCCAAAGGCCAGTAGACTGGGGTTGGGGAAGATATTGGAGGTGGATGCTGTGAGAGGACTCCAGTAGGGGTGTTGCTTTGGAACAGCTGTCCCAGACTATCAAAACAGATATTACATACCTTATGATGTCATGCTCAGCAATAAAAGTTAAGAGAGGGAGCCTAGAATGATTTAGTCAGCTAAACTATATATATATTTCATGAGATGAACACTTTCCTCTTTTTTTTCTTTATAATTCAAAAGCTTTTTAAAAAGATGATCAATGCTTCAACCTTCTTGATTCTTTTCAAAAATAAATGAAAATTAAAAGAAACAAAAGAAGAACCAATACAACCTTGAATATGCAATTGCAAGAATAACTATTTTAAAACTCAAAATCTTCCATCAAACAATACTGATTCTTGCTGTTTTCATTATTTAAGACAGCTCAACTTGTGTATCTTATGAGGATTGACAAAGCTTTTCAGTAACTGAGGCTGTTGCTACATTTATGTCCAAACCAAAAAATCCCCAAGGAAAAAGCTAAGAAATAAATATTTCCAATATATTTTTCCATCCATCATTATGCAAGGTTTTTCTTGGAAAAGTTATCTTCTGCAGAAAAATCATTGATATTGCCCATGTAACAAAATTATTTCTCATGACTGAACTTCACTCACATTTGCATTTACTCAGCTTTTTTTTTTTCAGTGCATTATGTTTTAAAACAAGAACAATACCTATTACACTTGATCTCATAAAAGTTTCTCACCTGAGGAGAGGCACAATAAGAAAACAACTGAGAGGAACAGGAGGAAAATATAATTTTTTCCTCAATGTTACTAAAATAGCATGTGTGTGTGTACATTATTTACCTTGCCTCTGATAAAAAAGAGTATGTTATCCTGTGTTACAACGGAGAATATTTAGAGTTTTAAATTATAAGAATGTACATCCTTGTGAATGGAATTGGTTTTGTACCTTTACATTTTCTTTTGAACTGGGGGGTGGGTGGAATGGGTTTTGTGGGGAAAGCCAACATGTACTAAATATGGCTGCAATAGTTTCTTTTCTTTTTAGTAGCTTATATAGTGTTATGGCTTGGATTTTTAATGACAACACACTGACGTTTCAGCTACTGATGAGAAGTGCTTACATGGTGTCAAGGTCTTATCTGTTTCCCACTCAGCCCTGCCAGCAAGTAGACTAAGTGACACAATCATTAGGGCTGGAAGGGACCTTTGGAGATCATCTAGTCTGACCCCCTGGTTTGGGTGCTAGCCAGCAGCTCAGCACAACTGATTAGCATATTTGATGCCACCAGCCTATCTATTGTCCTCTGCTAAGACTTTTAGGGCTAGACCTAAAATAAAATTTTTGGTC